>JAUZNJ010070982.1:0-25700 GCA_034780135.1 Jordanella pulchra
ATAAACTTCTTAACTTTTCCCAGTCTCCGTGTGGTGTTCTGCATTTGGGTTAGCGCTCCCTTAACCCAACATGACAACAACTTTATTTAATAGCAATAAAAAAATTAAGATATCAGTTGGTGTTGTTGTAGGAAAAAAGTATTCAACTATGCGATCCAGTTAAATAAAGGAGATCGACGGTAATTCACTTAGTCAACACTTCGTTTTAGGTTTCCAATAATGAGAACAAAGACAATAATAGCAGCTCTAATAGCTCGATGTTCCGTCCTGTTCTGATCTAGACAAGGTTTCTCCAACTAACTTAAACCCTGCAAAAAAGCTGTGAGGGTCTCCACTTACAGTTAATCGGAATAAGTTACAGATAGTTAAGGAAAACAGAAAAATGTTGAATAAACCTTAGGCAGGAGTCTGTTATGGGACTATTATTTTCTGTCCCAAATAATCACTAATAGAATAAAAATCACCTCCTCTCACAGAGACACCATGTAGCCTTGCAGCTCTGAGGCCTGAGTAAAATACTAGAAAGTAAATAAATTATTATGAAGGGATTTAAGGGTAATGATCTCCCCTCCACATCATATATTAACAATGATAGTCAAGCATAATTTATTTTTTTTTCAACGTAGTTTTGTTTTTTCACAACTATAGCAGCAACTTGATTTTCATTTTGCGGACCAGTTTGGCTTGTTAGGCAATGTGTCAACATACCTGGGTTTTGCATTTCTATTGTGTTTGGATCATTTATTGTTGTTTATTTGTGTTCAACCAGTCCTGCCAACTCAATTCCCTTTGTTCAATATTGTTAGAAACATGTTTTCATATTGTTTAGTTTATTGTTTGTTTAATCTTTTTTTAGATTAAAAATGTTATAAGCCATAAAGTTGGAGGTAATAATCCTGATAATTATTTTCAGAAGATTAACAATTATAACACAGATGAATATTATTTAAGGTGCAGAAACTCTCAAAGTGGTACAAACAAAAGACTAAAGAAAAAAAGACTTAAAAAATGATGATCTACATTAAATTTTAATTATAAAACCTTGAAAAGCTTAACTTTTCCTCATTGAACGCTCAAACAAGCTGCTGTCAGATATACAGAGAGGTTATGCTCTAAACAGCTGGATTTACTTCAGCCAACTTATGTCACTTAATATATTTCAATTCAATTCGCAAACCAAGGTAGACCTGTAATAATTTAAAAAGAAAAAAGTCATGTGCTTCATCCAGAGCCCTTTTTTTCTGAATCCTGCTGTAATGTCCACCATGTTCAACACCTGAATGTTTACGGTTTCATTTTTTTAAAATGTTCACCAGGCACATTCCCAGTTCCCAGTGTGTTCATTTGGTCTAATTCACAACCTACAGAACAAAACAAGTAAATAGTGTTAGTGATAGAAACCTAATTTAATGCCCTATCTCTAGCCTCTCCATCTGTTGGCCATCAACACTTTCTGCAGCTGGTTTGGTTTTGCTGGTTCCACTGGTGTAAGTTTAGCACCATCAATACGTTTTCAGTTTCACTCCACGTGTGTTGGGTGTGAAAATGCAACATTATCCTTCTGCAGCTACAGGATTTCAAACCACCTCCAGAAGTTATGTCTGCTCATAGTTTGAGTGAAAACAGAAAAAGAATCCCATGAGCCACAGCTTTATTGATACGGTTAATATACAGTTTGTATATTTTATTTAACTCAGAACCTACAAAGGCCTTTTGTTTGATCTAAAAAGTGACATTAAATATTTTTTACTGATCAATTAAAGCACTTCTTCTTTACTTGCCTTAATACTTTCGTCCCCTATGAGCTGTCATAAATGCCTTTCTAAAGCCCTGACTCTCTAAGAAACCAATTGAGAACTGCTCTTGGTCTCATACTCCATGTCAACGCTTGAAGCTGCACAGAAATCAGCACTGTTAACTATGAGCATGGCTTCTATTGTTAAAAGTAGGGTGATATCCACAGACTGTGAGATGACTTCATCTCATCAAATGTATGTCTTTGCAGCTATTAATATCATATATATTGGGTTTCATTTTTTATGTTTGAGTGGATAAACAAGTGAAACAGTACATAAGATGAATGAAGAAATGTATAAAGAAAGGATTCATTTGGTTGTTTCATTCACAAATAAATTAACCGGGGTTGGATGAATGATGGATGAACAAAGGGACTGATAGATGGGGGGGTTATAGGGTGGAAAAATTGATGGATGAATAGATGGATAGGTGTATGGATGACAAATAGACAGACTGGTGTGTACTTAATAGTTTTGTGTTGAGATAAAACTTCGATTTATGTCCAACCATGAAAGTAAAATAATTCTTTAGGCTTAGGTTAATCCTTTTTCCCCAAATTAGCTCATATGAAAGCAAAAATAAATTCAGAGGTGCTTGATTTCTGAGACATAATGTTTTAGAAAATTTAAAGTTACTACATTTCAGCTCATTGTGTGACAGCAACTATTGTATTATCTGACGGTTGATTTCGTTCTACATTTTTTCATGCTGCACAGCATCATTAATAAACTGTCAAACCCTTCGTTAAAGCGAGCTACATGCATGCATTCTTCCATTTGCCTCTTCATTTAAGAAATACATTTCATTTCTCACCTCTGTGGGGTACTGAAGACGTTGCCGTTGCTGTAGGTTGGTGTGTTGATTTTGTTTCTGCTAATAGTGGAAGCTTTGCTATGCTGTGGTGATCCCGGTGTCCTCTTTTCATCCAACATGTCCAAAATCCAGCAGAAACATTTACCCATGGACACAAACTATTTCTGTGTTTACCTCTAAACTTCAAGCCTCTTCAGTGTTCGATTGGCTGAAGCAGATGGTTGCTTTTCAGTTTGCTTAAATCCAGCAATTCCAGAATAAATAAGCGAAGGAATGATGTTTTCCTGGAGCACCAAAACAATTCTTGAATTAATTTAGTCATTAAATCCCAACTTTAGTTCAAAATGTCTCCAAAGAGAAGAATTTAAGAAATGATTCCAACAGTTTAAGTAACGTTGAGTAAAACAAGCAATACTCTCATAACTAAATGAGTCAATCTCTACACATTTCCTAGTATTATAAGCTCAAATTCCTTGTCGTCTGTGAGCCAGGCTCTTCTAAAACGTCAGCAGGGAATCAGACCCTCGGCGGCGTCTCTCAAAACAGTGCGAGCCACAAGAGGCAACTGGGAAAACTGCTTCTCTGTATTACAGTCATCCCTCTGAGGCAGCAGCTGGATGGGGGTGGAGGTTGGTTGGTGGGTGTGGGTGTGGGTGGGTGGGTGTGGGTAGTCAGGAAATAGTCTAAAACAGAGCAGTTATGATCATAACAGAACTTACCAAATTCTATTTAACAAGAGAGAAAGAAACGAATCATGAATAAAATCACTTCCGTTTATCTCAGACACAGTAATTTTGTTTAACTAAATAGCTGAAGGTTAAAGTAAAATCTATAATGGACTAATTGAAAAACTAGCAGGTTTGTCAGTAAAGTGACAGAGTGCTTTTAAAAAGTTTCTGACTCAAACAGACTTTTTTTTGGTCAATCCAAATCAACTGTTACTGGCAGATTCTTCATCAATACAGTTTCGGGGATGTTTAGTTGATAAAATTGGCAGGTTTGGCAACATTACTTCTGCAATATGGAAGCTAAAGATAAACCGATATATCAGCTGGACGATATTTTTGGCCAATATTAGACTTTCACATGAATCACATGGATTCTCGCTTCGTTAACCTGTTTATTGTTAATGTTTGATTTGTTAATAAATGTTCAGTTTATACTTAAATTAAGAGGCTTAACGTTTGTTATTGTGTGAGTTTTATGGTATAACTGGAAGAAAAAAAATAAAATAATGGCTTAAAACTTCTACCCTGAAATGTCCGGAGAATATTTTAGGGGTCGGTTGAACTGATGTCAAAATAAATGATTTCGCCATGAGCCAAAAAAAGAAAACTTTGTTGGTTGATCTTTTATTAAAACACTATTTTTCTGGGGGGTTTGCTATACAGCATCAAACTGTATAGCAAAAACAACCAGAGAAAACAACCTTAGAGGGAAATAACAACACAAAACAGAAAGGGATCTTTAAATGGAGGCTTATCATTATTAAAACAAAATTCTAAAAATATATTATTTCAAAATATGAATCATATTATTATTGTTTTTGGGACGTGTTTAGTTTGGTTTCCCTGGTCTTTTTTTGCTCTAATAACCCATATTTTTGATCAAGATGACGTGTTTTGTTTACTCAGCACACCAAGTTGATTCTTTTTTCATTTTCTCATTCATGAGAGTTTCAGCAAGTTATTTGATGGCAAACTTTAGTCAACAGTAAAATGTGTTGGTCTTTTTTTTCTGTGGTCCAATACCCGCTTTACTCCTACAAAACAAGCTCTTTGACAAAAAATATACAAAACAGATGCAAATGTTTTATTTTAAATCTAAAAACAATCATTTCCTTTATGCTTACTAATCATGCGAATGACTCCATAAAGTATAGAGAAGTGGTCCATCCAGCTTCTATTAAGACCAGCAAGAAAACAAAGACGTTAAAGTGAAAATTTCTGGGCAGTAGAAACAAACGTTTGCATTTATGCAAACTAAACAAAGCAAAGGCTGATGTGATGGCAATCGTTTTATTAAGGGTTCAAGCCCATTGTTACAGGTCATAACTTCCTTGCACTGGATCTCATTTCCTCCTCACTCCACTCCTGCCCTCTTGTGGCTATGAAAGGTAAAACCTCTGTAGATATTACTACAATGGTCAAACTTCCAGTTTCGATATTAGCAACTGCTTCATTTATAGAAAGAGGATAATTATTGCAGAAATTGTTAAAATATTGTTAGAATAATGTAATAATTGCAGTGTTTTTATCTGATGTTTGCTTAGATGATTTTTAGAAATGATAGTTAATATGTGTTTTTATTTTAACATCTAGTAGTAGATACATTTAATATGCGAGTATATTCCTGAAGAAAGGAGACTTCAAATTCCTTCAGTCTGTATCACCGTGAGAAGAGGAGCCAAGGACCTTCTCCTATATAAACCAAGGTCATAGGTGTGACTGATTTAATATAAAAGCACACTGAGACTTTGTCTCATTCTTGTGTCTTATTTCATTTATAGATGATTTGACTCAACAAAGATGGAATACATTTATAATTAAAATCAAGTTATTTCACTTTGAATTAACACATTACTTATTTCCAAATCAAAATCTTCTTTTATTTAATTACTTCAAATGTAAAATGAAATATTGCAAATGTGCAGTTGGTGGCACAGCTGCCCTGCAGCCGGAGGCTGAACTGGGCTCTTTCTCTGTGGTGTTCTCCTGTCCTCTCCATGCATTCTCTCTGGGCGCTCCGGCTACCTCCCATAGTCCACAGTTGTGTGTGCATGAATGGTAACATATCCTGAGCCTCTGTGACGATACACCTCTTGCTCAATAACTGATGGAGATAGAAATCTATGCACCCAGTGTATGGTTGGGCCTGTTTATTGATGAATTACTGCATCCAGGTGAGCTGGCTGATGTCTAATAATCCCAGGTTGTTTAATATCAGTGTTAGAAATAATCTTTATCATTCTTTACCTGCTTGTTAAACCTTTGATACCTTGAATGTTAAATATAATAAACATTTATTTGTCTCCATCAATCAGGTTTTTTTTCTATCTGTAATATAATACATTAAATTTCAATGTTTTATATCATCTTCCAAGTCAGATTAGTTGCAGCAGAGATCTCTTTTCTCAGGAGAAAAGTAATCAAATTTATTGCTAAATCAAAAAAGACAGAAGAGAATAGGAAGATCGCCACATTTTGGCCGTTAATAACATCTGTGCATTAGTTTATTTTATGAAATTTAAGTCTTCTGAGCCAGTAAACTTTTGCTTATTTTCTATAAAGCTTAGTTTCTATAAACTTTAATTATGAATATGACATAAAGGTTAAGAATATCTCAGTCTATGTAACAAATTTTATGCGATTTTCACTTTATACGATTTTCCTTAAATATATGCAAATATTTTTTTAGATTTACTCCAATTCTTTTGCGTTGTGCACTCTCCTCACCCATTGTCAGTTTCTAAATGACTTTAGTCTCTTCTTCCCATCATCGTTTGCAGTTTTGTTGTTACAGGGTATAAACACTTGAATACCTCATCCTACAAATCTGAAAAGAAACGAAAAGCTCATTTATAAAACAAAGAAATAAATTACCAAAGGAAGAAATTGAAGAATTATTAAATGCACAAATTGGAGATATAGATGTACTGTAATCTAAAACACTGTATGTAATATAAGGCCATTCTTTAAACTTTAAGGCCTAAGATTTAGACTTATTTTTTTAAGACCGGGGATAAACCCTTGTTTTATAAGACAAAAATAAAAAATGAGAGAAAAAGAAATCGCACACAACTGAGGACTCTGTTAAAGATATTACTTTGTTTCACAAAATGCAAACATCCATCCACCAAAAATACAGTGAAACATCCAGACAGCAGTAGTACTTCAGTACAACGTAGTGCAACATGTTGCAGTCAGCAAGTACATGTATAAATCAAACACAAGGACGCAGTGGGAACTGCTGAAATATTTACACTTATGTCCACACATGAGTGGATTTAATTAGATTCAGAGTTTTTTCTTTCTTACATGTTTATGACTCAGATGATTTAAGCAAAAATCAAAAATGTATATTTAGGAAGTTAAAAATAAAGTTCAAAAGTTTTGTTGTTTTGATTTTTACAAATAATCCACAATAAAGGGGAAAAAAAGAACAATTAAATCTGAGATGCTCCAAACTCCCGCTATGATTCGGTTGCTGACATGCTAATCAAGACAAAGATACAACAAACTTTAAAGCTTCCCAAAATCAATCACCCATAAACTATCCATCTTATTTACACATTAAATAAACTGTGATTGAATTAATATATATAGATCTTATAGACAATCTTTAAACAGAGCAAGGCCTTCAGTTGGAAACAAAACATGAACAAGTTGTTACTTTACTCTGTTAAAGCTGGAAAATAAACCTGGTTACATGATTAAAAAACAATGCCTCTTAAGTTAATGCTTTATGCTCAAAATTTTCAGACCAAAAAATGATGCTTCTAGGCAGACGAGGGTTTTTATTTCTGACATCTTCTGGTTATTGAAACTGCAGCCTCTGGTGAAGCTGGCGGCTTCAAATCATCTGAAACTCATTAAACCTTCAGTTCTTAGTTCAAGTTTGACTAACAGTAAGTAGTCTGACACTCCGTAGCTTCTAGACACAATTTATGACACAATGTTAGTAATTTTATTTTAAAACTAGCTCTAGATCTGAAATCCAGAGAGTTTAAGTCCACCCAAAGCCAATAATAGTGCTAGAAAATAAACTCTAACATCCTATTAGTTGGATCCATTTATATTTGATCTTTAGAGTCATTTTGTTGGTCACCGTTAGACTCTGATGCAAAGTTTTACACAGGTACAGCATAGAAATATCAAAATAATTATTTTTGTAGGGGATTAATTATCCATCCTTGATCCACATAAAAAAATGTTGATATTTGGTTAAAATTAAAATGTTGGTTTGAATATGATCTATTTTTAAACAGATGAGAGTGACGGGTCAAATGCATCATATTACATCAATCCCAGTCTGTCTGTTCCAAACAATGGACCTCAGCAAAACTTCACTTAGTTCCTATTTTCAGTTCATTTTTCCTTCGAAGTCCCAGCTGTCTAGCAGAGGGAAATACTGCTGACATTTTAACAGAATAACACACTGCTAGAAACAGCCCAACAATGGAGCAGAGTGGAAGCTTACCATGTTTAGTACTTTGTACCATAAAGCAGGCTCAACATATCTGCAGTATCTTCAGGTGATCTGGCTACATTAACATGAAGGTATTAACACTAGCTGTCCACATTCACTCATAGAAATGACTGGATCTAGGGTCAAACATTAAATGAGTTGTTAATCATAAGCCTCATGTTCATTAAAAAAATAATCCTGACCTAAGAAACCAAAGGATTTTTTTATGGTTTTCTATGGTTTAATTTCATAGATTAACTTACTGATCCTTATCAAGAATGTATGAAAACGCGTTTGATGTCATTACAAGTGCAAAACACTACATAAAAGTGCAAAGTTATGCAATGTGGGGTTTTTTTTTATTCATTTTAAAAGCATTTTAGAAGATAAAGAATCTCCTTAAAAAAGGAAACTACAAACAGCTTCTACTGCAAATCTCATTTGTCTTTATGCTTAAAAAAAATCTTTAGGCTAATTTTTTTTCCTCTATACACAAATCAAAACCCTTCAAGTGCTAAATTGGTCCTTTGTCTGTTTTTATGTTACTGTAATATAACACAGACTTTATGTAAAAACTAGTTACATTTCAAAACTAACTCTGAGCGGGTCTAGAGAACAGAACGGCCCAGTTCAGGAGCTGGAGGTTCTGAGCAACATGTTTAAAACTCCTGAGATGGTTCAATGTATCTCTTGGCTCTTATTTATAAATGCTGACTATATAAACACTGTTGTCACATTATGCCACCAGGTATTTATAGATTCAGCTTGAAATTGTATTTCTAAATATAGTTCGTTTTGCTTTTTTACAAGAAATACAAATCGGAGGTTGAAGATGTTGGTTGCAACAGCCAGAGGCATTTCTAAACACAACTGTTTAAAACTGTCTTTATAAAGTTGGTGATATTAGGACACCGTTGCACTGAGGTGACCTCATAAAGTCAAACATACAAACATTAGCATTGGCAGAATCAAACATATTACTGATGTGTTGGTAATTTTCTAGTGACATCAGTCTGGAGTGGCTCTAGCTGGTGAAAACCACACAGGTACTTTGCTGTGTTTTCAAGAAATCAGCCCAGCATTGGCTTCAGCTCCAGTCGTAGTTGGTAATACTTTGGTCCAAACGTGGTATTTAAGAAGTGATCAAAGATTTATGCGTTGAGTGGAGCAGTTTTATGACTTAATCTGTGATCGTAAAGAGCTCTGCGACACCTGAGGTTACCCAGGAAAGATGCTGATCCTGTATTATGGTTCAGATTCGTTTTGCTTCACTACTTTTTTAACTTGAGGGTGGAAAAGAAAAAACAACGACAACAAAAAAACAAGGAAAATGCTCAAAAAGAATCTTTGTTGCTCTTGGACATTTCTTTAAATGCACAAGAAAAATAATTTATTCTGAATTTTCTTCAATTAGGTTTCCCCTTCTGTTTAACGTTGAAGGTGAACAAACCGACTCTCAGATCATTTACCAGACTTTGTTTGTGCTCGTCATCATCTACTTGATCTCTGACTTTCTGTCCTTCGTTCACTTCCTGTCTGTCTGTCTATGAGACGTTGGAGACGGGGTCGCTGATCCTCAGACATCTCCAGTACAAGGTTCTTATCAGGGCGAACAGAGAGAGCAGGATCAGGAGAACCCACGAAACATAGATGCCTTTAGAATGCCGGGCCGGCTTCCATGTTCCAACCTGAACACACAAGCACACAAATTTGCTTTATTTAGAAACATAAAAATACACGTTTTATGAAAGTATGATGACTTTAAGGCACTTTTAGAGGATATAAAAAACAGCACTTTAAAAAACCTCAAAACAGACCATTTCTGTTCATGTGAACAATAGCTTAGCATCCTCTTGCTACAGTAGTTAGTTCATTATTTATGTGGTTATTTTGTTGGCGTAGCAGCATCAGAGAAATCGACTTAAAGAAGCTCAACAGAATGAAAAATTGTTTCAGCTCTGTTTTGGGAACTCCTCTAAAACCAATGGAAAATACCCAGAGAATTGTTGCACAACATGGTGTCTTCAATCAGAGGCTCCTCCAGACCAGCTATGAGACAGACCACTACAGGAGATCCTTTCTGCCAACAGCTATTAGGATCCACAACGAATGGATTAAATATGTAAGGAAACCCCTAGAAGATTTACAAAATTTAATTTCCCACTGAGATCAAATATATATATATTTTTTTTCAAGTAAATACAATATTAGCATTTTTGTTTATGTCGCATTTTAGATTAATAACATTTAAGCTGCAAATATCCTAAATGAACATCGTTTTCTAGTTTTAGCAAATGTGCATTTAATAGTTTTTTAGCTAACAAACGTCATTAGCATTCTAAAATATTTGAGTCTCTATCCGGTCTTTATTATAGAAATCATGCTAGAAGATCCAATACGATTTTATTCATATGCAATAAATTATAAAATAATTAATAGATTTTCAAGATCGTAATCATGTTAATTCAATATATTTTCCACTTACTGCTAATGAAAACAACATTTATGATTACAATATTACATCAAAACAACAGTTGGCTTATTTATATATTATTTCTTTGTTTTGTTTTAGCTCTATTTGTTAATAAACTTAAGCAAGACCACATGACCGGAGATACGATGCTGCGTATTTTCGTAGTGAGTTAAAAAGGAAATGATGAAGCAAAGCCAGTCAGCACTTCCCTGGCAGAAGTGTGAAATGAAAGAGGAAAGTGTGAGATCAACTTTGAAAAAGTGCAAAAAGATATTGGATACCCGGAGGGATAAGACAGAAGTAGAAGGTATGAATACGTTATGAACACTGCTGTCCTCTGCAGCAGGAGCTGAAGCTGTGAAAGCTGGTAGGATGAAGTACTGCTGATGGCGACAGAGTACAATGATGTTTATGTCTGCTAATTGCTTGCGGTGAAAAAATCATTTTTAGGCTCAAAAAGAACTTTTTGAACATTAACAGGACGGATCCTTTGTGTGTTTATTTAGGTATCGCTTCTGTAAGGACAGTACCCCCCCGCTTCCCCGTCAAAGTTCCTGCAGTTTGCGTTTTATCGAAGCTATGATTAGCACCTGTTATGCTCAATTATTTTAATTTTATTATACAATGCACAAGTCATCAGTCAATGTTAAGTTGTTTTTCCCCTTGTTACTTTTCGTACATTAACCTGTAGTTTTCTGTGATTTCTGAAACTGTCAAAGTTTTATTTAACTACTTTCGTAATCTAAGCCGATATAAATTAATTCCGATTCCACACAAATGCATGTAGCTTCTACTTTAGAATGGCATGATCCCTTCATATGAATTAAATCAGAATGCCATGGTCTTATTTAAACAAATCTATAACTCAGACAACCGTTTCAGAGATGTTAACTGACCAGAAGTCCTGCAGTTGCTGCTACCATCACAACAAAGAACAGGAAACAGAGCCAGCTTCTCCTCCTCGGGTATCGCCGACCAACTGAAGAGCTGATGAGTAAAGCAGGAAAACAAGCCTGAACACTTTTGAAATCAAAGTGACAAAGGTATGGATCACACCAACTCTCTCAGATACATAGAAGAGCAGAAAGGCTTACACTTTTCGGCAGTGCGGACATCTGGCCAAAGTCCGGTCTGAGATCTCTGTCCACTGAAGGAGATGAAAAAGGAAAGTAAAAATCGATACAACTGGAAACTGTGTGCTTCCAGTTACAGGAAGAGGGATTTCTGTATCACCAGGAATGTGTTGGAGCAGTGCCCACAGATGACCCGGAGCCCGACAGGTTGGCGCTGCGGTTCTGGACTGTCACTGCCGATGTGGACCGGTCCCAGGTTGATGATGCGTTTACTGCCAGAAAAAACATGTAAGCATCAACAGAAAACAGCTCCAAACCTCCACCAGTGTCATTAACCAACCCATCACCTCGGGTTGTTCAGCCATTACTTATTTTCACCGGTATAGAGGGTTTTTTTCAATACATTAAAAATATTATTCAAATGTTGAATTCATTTTAGTAACTTCATTCTTTTGCTGAAACATTATAAAGACCAAATACACACATACTGATGTTTTCAAGGCTTCATATTTGTTGAGTATGAGTATTTTTAAACAGAATATTACTTCAAACCAATAAGAAAAACTTTTAATACAGAAAGAAGAGCTTAATGAAAGTGTTTGTAATAACTACTCAATGGATTTTATGTTTAAACAGTTAATTTAATCAGACAAATGAGCCAAATTAACATTCATATCCTAATTTATGCATATGATAGTATATATTTTCCAGTCTTACCAGTAGGGCCTCGGACAGGCGATCCTCTGCGATGTCACTTTGCAGATCAGCAGACAATTACAAGGACAGCGGACGTACTTCTTCCCAACAGGAGCGTTCTTTATCGGCTACGAACAAAAAACATCTTTAGAAACCCAGAGAGGTCAGATGAACTCTGCCTCCGCGTCTGTTAGCTACCGACAGGCTGTTCCAAAGCATCATTTCTCAACAACCTCGAGGACTATAGTGGCTCAACTTGGCTAAATCTTCTGATGGAACATGATGCATGAGTTTAAATTGGACTGTTTATAACTTACCGTAGCTTCGTTGCAGATGTTGCATTTCACCACGTGTTGATGTGCCTTGCCCTCGACAGAGATGGCGCTCTGACAGACCCGACAGCTGATCATCGGGGCACTGCTGCTGTCCGGGCTGCCCTGAGGCGAATACGGAGGTGGCGCTTCATTGGGTGCCACAAAGCTGGGGAACGGCACTATACCTGAATACAAACATAAAGAGGGATAGATGATTGAATCCAGATTTGTTTTTAACACTTCATGATTAAAAAGCTAAGAACGCAGAAGAAGTGGATGGTTTTCAATGTATTTTAATGCACATAAAGACCATGACTGCTGTAATGATTACTCATTGATTACTTATTAATCTATAAAGTGATGAAGTTAATAAATGAAAATCTAATTAAAGGATATAGAAATAAACTATACTATAAACAAAACACAGCATATTTTTTATTTTGAAGGCTTAAACCTATGAGGTAATCAAATCAGACCGAATCAACAATTTGGAGAGGTCACCTTGTTTTGCTCTTTAAAAATTAATAATTAATCACAAAAATGCAAAAGCAGCACAGAGAAGCTGAGCGAAAAAAAGTCTCCAAAGCCTTTGCATCAAATAGGCCAAAATAACATGTTTGTTTTGTGCTACAGGTGCGACCGGAGCAGCAGGTAGGAGAGGTTGGCTAATAAAGGCGGATTTAGATGAGAAAGAGGAGAGAGACGTGACACAGCAGGGGCAGACTGAGGAGATCAAAAAAGCTACTAAAAGTCTGGTAAGAAACATTTAAAATAGCAGAGCTAGAATAGAAGAAATAAGAACATTTCTTTTGTCTCAAAAGGAGAAATTTCCCTCAAAGTTTCAGGAATAGACATTACCATAAAACATTGTTACATTATCGTTTTCTTATAAAATGATATAGTTCGTATTAGTAAGACATTGCCTCGGAAAAATGGATGATTTAGCATAGAGGTGTTTAGTAAATAGTTGTATTTACTTGAGTAAAAAAAAGTGAGCTTCTTAGGAGGTTTTACTGCAGCTAACATTTAAACTCCTGGTTTAAATGTTAGCTGCAGTTTAAATACATGATATTTATGTAAAATATCAGGCTGCTCATCAGTAACTCAATGAAGAACCATCTTTTTTTTTTTTAAACCAGAAATGCCAACATTTAGAGTTATGTTGACATGAGTCATCTTTCATAAACACGGGGTTTTGTTATTGTTATTTTAGATCTTCTGAGTCTCCATTAAGGTATTTTTTTTTATATTTCCTATTTTGGACTTTACAATATTTGAATTTGCCCACAATCTTATGTCTGTTTGGTTAAATCTTTTTCTAAATAACAAAGCAAAGGATTTGATCAGTTACTTAATATACATACAAACTAGATCCAGTGGAATTACCCTTCATAAGTTGAACTTTTTTTTCCAAATTAAAATAAAGAGGTGTTCACATTTGGCATAAATAATTATAGTAATAAACTTATAGTTCAAAAAAAGAGTTTTGAAAAAGTTTAGACAAAATTATCAGGTCCTTCATGCAAATACTCTTCAGATAACACACATGACAACCTGTGCCACACTTCCCAAGTGTCCTAACTCATTTGCTGCATTTGGACCGAGCCTCAGTCTCAACACTATGTGAAGTTAAGCAGACAGCAGAGATCCAGCAGGTGCACGAGTATCAGCAGTCTACAGAGTCTAATAGAGGTCACTCAGAGGATTTTTAAAAAGTTAGTTGATAAGGTTTACAAAGAACACCTGGACATGGTAGTAGTCACAAAATAATAACCTAAAACTGGGATGTAAACATTAACAATACTAATGATGACATTAAAATTGGAGAAAACTATAACATCTCACCTTCACATCTTCGGTTATCATATTCTTAAAATCGCTCATTGGTACCTTAAAGAATATACAATGGCCACTATGTTTGATAGCAGAACGCTGAGGTTTTTTTTACTGTGAAGAGCTCAATACCTGCACTGGGCTCTTTGCAAACCAAATCATTTACAAAACCATCACTGATCTGCTGCATGTAAACATAGGAATCAAAATGAGAATATTGCTTTAGAGCATTTAGAACCACAAAGATCTCATCTGACCAGAACTATGCACACCTGATAAAATAAAAAAAAAAACAATATAGTTCATCAAGTTCATTATTTTAGCAGGACAGCATATAACCAGTGTTTTAGTATTTTCTAGGTTTATTGTAGCTAGTATGTTTTTAATAGTTCACATGTAATGTAAGCAGCTTTTTTTCTGATTTTGCATTTTAGACCACTGATGTGCTTTAAATTACAACTAGCTGACTGAACCATCAGTGATTGCTATAATAAAATATTTATATATTTACATATAATACCGTTCTAGTCTGTGCATTGGCAAAAAATGTAGGTTTAGAATTTCTTTTTTTTTCCCCCATGTTTACCTTTTTATTCTAGAGGACAGAGGTTTTGTCATTTGCAAAAATAAAGTCAATGTCAAAGTAAACATTCCTGTGTTATCAGTCACTCATATACTGTACTTAACAACATGCTGGGAACTTTAGGGGAGCCGGCGATGACAACAAACCATAACAGAGTAAATAGGAAATACAAAGAGGAAAAATTAGTTTACAGATTGAGAGAATGATAGTGTTTGGGATAAATATATATTACAAGTAAAGTAGATAAATATCTACTGCTCATCTATATCCATTTTCACAAATAGCACAAATATTGTGCTTTTATTATTTGGTGTTTTAGTTTACTTAAATTTAGACATTTTTTATGCATAGTAAGCCAGCAGGATGACCTACATTGCAGAGCAGTAGGTGGAGGAGCGGCTGCACTTCTCAACTCTGTAGTAACTGCTCTTGTTTAAGACACTTTAAATGAAGCATCAGGAACTACATCAGTCATAAAAACCTGCTGGATTTGTGTTTGATTTTGAAGCAGCTAAAAGGACACAAACTAAAGCATTTCCTTGATAGCAGAAAGCAGCCCATGCCTATCATAAAATCCCCAAAGATAAGATTAAAATGATGCCTTAGTCTCATTACCACATTATTTATTAATTATTCGCTTGACAATATACTCTAAGACGCATAAGATCAACAGCTGTCTTAATAAAATTACTCTGAATTATTAAGAGTAAAAACAATGTCTAAATACAGTTTTGTGGGTGTCGCGTGCGAAAAAAGAAGATAAATAAACAAATTGCCTACTGACTTAAATTAAAAACATCTCATTGTCACTTTACAACCTTAAATGTTAAATGCTTTTCACTGTTACTTTAATAAAGTGTCCTTAAACAAACGAACAACGTCTGAGGGGACACCTATGTGAACGCAAAATGATTTTGCACATGTGAAACCTTTGCTAGGTGTCTTCATTTGGCTACCTACTTCCACTATAATCCAAACTCAAAGCTAAAACGGCTAAGCTTGCTAACGTTGTCACGTCCAAGGCTAAACAGACATGCGAATGTTTTGAAGGCTTTAAAGTGAATTCATAAGCATCTGTCCATCTGGTTGCAGTAGCTAACAAAAAACAATAAAAAGCGGACATACTCTGTGGATATCCATCCGAACCTCCCCGCGGAAAGAAGCCGTTGGTCCCGTATTGCTGCTCGGACAGAAGCGGTGACCGCTCCTCGTCCGCCATGGCTGACCGCCCCGGAGTCTTTTGACAGCGGCCGCTGGAAGGACCTTAGGAGGAAAACGTAGTCCTCTGGATAACGATAAAGATTCAAGGGTTGGTGAAATTAACCACCCCGAAGTTTTGTGCTCACATGACACTGCGAAAATCGCTCACTGAATGCGGAAACGACTCAACAAAACATTGGTCACATGACTGGGGTTTGAGTCACGGTTGTGATGGGCACAGAGCTCAGCCAATGAAAACACTCGCCGTGCAAATGGGTGGGTTAAAAAAAACGTTCGAGTTATGTGGCGTTCGTATTACGTTTGTGAGTCGGATTTTTTTTATTAATTGGAAGAAAAGGTGAACAGAAATACTCAACACCCAAGAAGACGGATGCTTATCATAATCTCTGACTAGGGTTGACAATCAGAACACAAGCAGACTAAACGTTTTACCATGACTTTGTGTGTTTCACGTGGTGTAATTAAATTAGACTGATACATAAAAAGGATATCACAAAAGGAGGTAAGTCTCAAGTCTTAGGTCCATTGAAAGCTGCAGATAATTGCAGGACATAATCTTCAATAGAAATGAGTTAAAGTAAAATATATAACAGAATTCCGGCTACTTAACTTCATCTATCTGAAATGTCTCCCATTATAATTACTGGTTTCTTTAAATTAAATATAACTATTCTTACTTGTTTCAATGCAATATACAATAATAGTCCCAAATATTGTATCTAAAACAACAATGGATTTTTTCAAACATAAATTCAAGGAAAATACACTGTTTATGTGTAATATGCTCATTGCCCAGATTGTTGCATCCAAAAACTTGCAATATTACTTAATGGTTCAGTTTTTAAGTCAGTATTTACTGACAGAAACTAATTATTTAGATTAATTACACACAGATTTATACTTTAATCCTTGTTTTTCTGTTGATTATGAATAAATAAGTGGGTTAATTTGATCTAGATATCTGACCTTATTGATTATTCTACTCTCTCTCTTTTTTGAAATGTTAATGATTTCAGTGTAGCTTTAAATCTATTAATCCAGACTTCTGCACAATGTCTTTGAATGTGGAAAAACTAGAGAATCGTAAAGATTAAATGTGAAGTCCAATTTTCCCTTTGAACACTTTGGGTTATCTGATAGAGTGATGCTTGTAACTTTTTTTAAAATTTTTTTTGAGCTTTTTGCGGCACTAGTGGCTTGTTTTTCTGACAGTAGGCTGACAGGAAAGGGGGGATGAGAGAGGGGGAGAGACATGCAGGAAAGGACCACAAGCCGGATTCGAACCTGGGTCGCCCGCGTCAAGGACTAAGGCTTCCATACATGGGTCGTGCGCACTAACCACTGCGCACACCCATGCTTGTAATATTTTATTTGAAAGTATTTGATTCAAGGTTTAATTGTCTTATCAGTGCTGACACCTAAACTTAGGTCCCAGTAAGGAGACTTGAGGAACCACCACAAGCAATGTTGAAACATTTGAAACAATCAACTCCCAACTTTACATACTGTGCTTTGCCTCAAAAATAACTTTGAACCCAATGTAATATAGCATCCTTTATCCCATTTAATGTTACTAAAATGGGACATGTATGGATGTGAAAAGAATGAACTTTTCCCCTAATTAACTGTTTTTATTATTTAGAATTATCTACATTATTGAAGAGTTTTTACAGTTTTTACAATATTGAGTATTTATGTTTCTGTTACAGCATTTAGGAATTCAATTCAATTTAAAAAAATTGTATTTATCCCAAAGGGAAATTAAATGTTGTAGTAAATCATATCTTGTTTTCTCCTAACCAGTTGTAGGTGTTGATAGCTGCAGGCAGGAAGGATGTTCTGTATTGGTTTGTCTGGCACTGGATCAGGAGAAGCCTCTTACTGAAGACACTCTCCAATATTGAGCAGTATTTTTGGTTATCACACTGTTTTTGTTTAATACTCTATTAGGTTTCTCAGTGATCTGTTTGGATAAATCTAGTATAATATTAACAAAAGGAATGATTAGAAATATTAGCTAGTTTAGGATTTTTAGGCGCAGCCAAGGGCCAAGCGGCTCTAGTTTGGGGACCTGCAGATTCGTCCTTGCTTTTTGTGGATGATGTGGTTCAGTTGGCTCCCTCCTGCCAAGGCCAGCAGCATGTACTGGGGCAATTTGCAACCGAGTGTGAAGCGACTGGGATGAGAATCAGCTCCTCCAAGTCTGAGGCCATGGTTCTTGAAAAAGGTCAAGAAAAGGTGTCCCCTTCTGGTCGGAGGAGAGTTCCTACCTAAATTGGAGGAGTTTACACGTTTCTTGGGGTCCTGTTCTTGAGTGAGGGGAGAATGGAGGGGGAGATCATAGATAGACAGATCAGTGCGGCTGCTGCTATAATGCAGACACTGCACCGGTCTGTCGTGGTAAAGAGAGAGCTGATAGAAAAGGCAAAGCTCCCGATTTACTGGTCCGTCTGCGTTCCTACCCTCACCCAAGGTAATGAAATCCAGATTGTGACCAAAAGAACAAGATCCCTGATACAAGCAGCCTAAATTAGTTTTCTTATCATTTTTATTCATTTATATTTATCTTATATATTTAACCTCCGCCACCTTGGTTCATACATGTTTACATTTTCTAAACAATGTCGTTCTTCTTTCAGGCCGTTAGATGTTCAGTTGTCATCCAAGGACGGTTATTTATATTCTGAATATGTTGGACCTTTATCAGACTGTATATATTATAACGTTTTATAAATATGTTTAAAAGGGTTGATCCACCCTGATTTTCATATTGAAGCAGAAATGCAAACGGACGTGTAGAAATTAGAGACAGAAAAGAATGGTGCTGAAAAAAAACAATGGGGTAAAAAATTACAAAGAAAGAATAAATTAGACAAAATATTAAAGAAGGCTAGACACAGAAAATAGTTACCAACATTTTTTTATATATTATAATATTGAATCAATAAGGACAATTTTACAAAGGAGTATGAATAAAGAAAACGGTTAAAGTAGATGTAGCCTATAGGTTTTTGTGTCGTTGTCTAATTCCGTTAATATTTAGATTGAATTATTTGCTTTATTTTTTTCCATTAATTGCATGCCAATTTATTTATTGAATATTTATTGATTATTTTACTCAGTTTTAATCATGTCAGAGCTTGTGCTCCACTGGGCACAACAACCTTCTGGTTTTCTCGAGCGCTTTAATCGGATATGACGTCATCTGAAAGCCGAGTTCAGGAAAAATTGTATCAAAGCATTAACTTTTGGACATGATACCAGTCATATTGTGTTGCAGCGTTTGCTAAAGGGCATTGACATTTAATTTCTTAGTTTGCTAATTGGCGCTTTACTTAAGTGCGACATTTACGACTAGAAATGTGAGCTGTCGTTCACACACCCATCCAGGAGGTGGCAGTAGTAAGGCATTCGCCCCCTTCGATGTGAGGGAGAAGAGGAGAAGAGCAGCAGCGCTCCAAGTGAAATCATGCCTTCTGGAACTAGCGTGTCCATGCTTCTCTAACCGCTGCACCACGCAAAACAAAAGGTAAGGGACAACAAAAAGTTGTAGTAAGACAATGACATTACATTTTTTGAATTGCACGCACTTCAAAATCGGTTTATCGCTGTTTTTGAGTTCTGGTAAAGTGATCCTTAACCTTTGATGGCTTTTGTAGAGTTTTTCGTAGAGAAATTCTTGAGGTTTGTGAAAATAGTTTGTTTTTTAGCCCTGTAAACACTAGATATGTCCCTCGTGTTAAGTTTTTTTTTTGATGATTTTTTGCACGTCAGAGAAATGTCCACAGATTTGTCTTTATGGAAGATCTCAAGATTTGCTTCAGTATAAAGTATATTAGAAAGCTACGTTTTAGAAAGCGCTAAGCGCTGGTGGATATAAAGGTTTGGTTGAAAGAATTATTAAGCCTTGCACTGTGTGCTATAAAGGATTACCTGGCGTGTTTGAATGCATTATACCACAAAAACAAGAAGAATTAATTTATTTTCAATGCATTTGAGCGTTATGTGAGTTTCTTGGTTAGAGACTTGAATGGAGTTACGCAAAGTGTGTTATGCAATGAAACATAATTTCACTGCATCAATATATTTGCAGGAAAGATAGAAGGCATTCTCACTTTTGCTTAACAAATGCAACCATTACTATTCTTTGAATGAAGGCAGAGCAAAAACAGATTCTCTCTTGTGCAGGATAAAAACCAAAATATTTACAAATGGACAGCTTTTTATTTCTTTTCTTGTTTTCTAGCTAACCAGCCCTGAGCAGTTTACAGTGGGGGTTGGGATAGTTGGTGCTATAACCAAGAAATGTATGTAGGTAAATTTGGGCAGTTTTTAATAATAAATTTCAATATCCCAGTATGCTTTTGCACTGATAACCAACCAACTTTATATGTGCTCGATATAACAGTTGTGATGTACTAGTTTGATTTTTCTTTTTTTCTATTATACTCTGAATTGATAGTTTATCTCCAGCAAAAAAAACAATCAAACAAAAAAAACCCACATAAAAATAAGATCTAAGAATTGCCTTTATAAATGTAACCATAGGATCAGAGCACAGTTAAAAAGTCTCCCACTGACAGTCGGTGGCCCCGTCTTCAGTCATTAAACAAGAACTTCAAGATAGTTACTGACTTTTTAATGGACTGTGCCTCCAGTGTTAACAAGAGTCTGTTTAATCACTCATTCATTTGCTGCATCTGCATAGCCTTTTATTTCAGATGCACAACTGTAACCAGATTGGTTACAAAATCTGTAGGGAAGAATCCAGAAAAAGGAGGTTAAAAACAAGGTGGATAAAACTAGGGGGGGTGGATAGTTTATGTTTTAAAAGCCTACTCCAATAAAAAAAAAAAAAGTGAGTTTTGATCTGTAAAGAGTAGGGTCAGCTATTGGTCAAATATATCCATTTTTAGTTGATTCTTGGGTTCTAGGTTTGGCCACAGCTCTGTTGTTGCCTTTCTGACCCCAAAGACCTTTTTAATATGGATGGGAAGCAAATTTAGTGAAAATAAAAGGAGGCACAGCTTGTTCCTGTCTGGGAGCAGATGATGCAGCCTATAACAGACTGCACTGTACAGATAATTGTACAGCAACTGTCTTATCTTTATTCATTAACAAATTAGCCAAAGTGAATTTCCAGTAGGACCTCTGGAGTAAATGAGATGACTAAAGAAAACATTGTGTTCTTAACCTGAAGTGTAATAGTCTTTATTCCCTTTTTATATCAGTACTTGCATATTGCAAACACTATTAAGAACTCTCTCGATTTAAATTTAATTTCATTCAATTTTAGTTATTTTTAGTCTACAAAAATGAAAAGAAAATTCAGACAGTTCAACTTTACCTTTCACTAGGGCTGGATAATTAACTGTATTTGAAATATAATCATAATTTAACAAAATGTAGTTTTCAAATCGCAGAGGTTTTCAATTTTTGGCACATTACATTTATCTAGAGAAAGATACTAAAGTTCTCAGTGCAGGAATTTAGGTAATACACTTAAAGTGGGTTTGCAACCACACAAAAAGGTTGAGAGAGTTAAGTCTTACAACAATTAACTCTGGACAAGCAAGCTTTTGAGGTCATGAAAAAAAAAAACGAAACCATAAAGTAAAACTACAAGCTTGTGGTTTATAAAAAGGAAATAAAAACGCAATCGCAGTACTGGTTAAAAATATTCGCAATTTTGTTTCTTCTTTTTTGCAAAAACATTCACCCCATCTTTTACCACTATTTATTTCCTTTTGGAAGTCTGTCTATGTTTAATAAGCTTAGTCCACATCATTGTCCGGGGCCATTTAGGCCCATTTTCCTGGCTCCAGTGGAAGCCTCATCCATTGCAGATTAGCAAGTAAGGAGAGCAAGAGCTACAGCAAAACAATGCAAATTTGCACAACAAATTGATCCTCCCCCACTTTTACCGTTGGTGTTACATTGTTTGTAATCCTCAAAAGAGCAGGAATGAGGCAAAATAATTATGCAGATTTACATGCATCACACCGAGCTCTGCCTTGCTGTTTCCTTTTTCTACCAGTCTGTTAAAGAGATTAATGGTAATTTGTGCTTGAATATTACCATGCTGATACACTTTTCTTTTGGGTTAAATAACTCAAACTTTAGCTTTGTTCTGTAATGAAAGCCATAAAACCTACATAAATACATCTGGTCCTTGCTGAAGCTTTGGTCAGTGACTGTAGTAACACTGTACTCCTCTAATGGAGATAAAATGTTCAACTATTCAAACTGGAAGCGAATCAATCAGTAAAAATTTTGAGTATATATATTTTTTATTTCTTTACATATGTCCTTCTCTTTTTGGCTGGAAGGGTTTTTTTTTATGTTGGTACCTTATACGATTCAATAACCATTCTTTATTTCTTTTTATCTTCAGCTTTTCCTCCTGATAGGGTACGGCGCCTCTTGTCTTACCTACTGTGGGTAAGGTAAAGGACTCCTACAGTGGCCGTGCAGGCTCCTCTGTGGGTTTTGAGGATGGGATAGAACCATTTTACTGACTTGTCTGAATCCTCATCCTGCACTGACTCTTAAACAAGGTTATTTTTTTGTGGTGATTGACAGCAGCACATCCTCAATAGCTGCTGTAGCCATAACTCTTCCTAAACTGTAGACAAACATCAGCCTCACAATGTCTTATATGATAAACAACTCATTTGCTCCTGAGACGCAGACTGCTGCCCAGGAGCAGGGTAGACTCTTCGATAGGCAATTGGAGGTAGATAATTGGAGGGCGGCACCAAATCCTGGACCTGGGACTCATGCATCATCTACCGTTATTAATACAGAAAAACATCTGACAACTATAAAGAAAGGCTCACAGAATTTCTTCAACATTCCCTCCAGACAGGTGATTGGACATCAGCCTGTAGACCAGATCCTGGCCGTCACTCAGAAAAACACCTTTTCCATTACAGCCCCAAAGGTGTCCACCGGTCCAGCCTTTTCAGCTTCCTATGAATATCAACACTCGAGCACCATCAGTTGCAGTAACTCCTACAACTGGTTCCCAAGTCAGAAAAGTATTACAGGGGATCTTTTGAAATCTACATCGAATACACCCATGTGTGGCTCTCCAGCAGTGGAACAAACACTTCCTGGTAAACCTAGTTATCAAAGTAGTAAGCCACAATTGGCTGAAAACATCTTAAAAAATTACGGACTTGGAAAAACAGACTTGGAAGAACTTCTAAATTACTCTGAAGAACAGACCACTGCTGAGAACCTGCCGTACCTCTTAAACAACCTTCGCATGAAGAAAGCTATGAGAGCTGCAGTTCAGCCTAACTCCAACTCTACAAGCTTAAGTAGAGTAGATGAATGGGTTCGTTTTGGACAGCCGGGATTATCGCAGGATAAGATGTCCGCTTCTCTTCAGCCAAGCAAAGTAACTAATTATGAAGGCACAGCTGCATGCTCTGCCAAGGTTGATGCCATGACTGGAAGGGGTGTTCATACTGAAGCAGTGAGCTGTAAAAACTCCTTGCAAACAGAAAGTCTTACAAGTTGCAATCTAAGTAAAGATGGGCCATTTTCAGGCTTCTCTAAAATGAAAACTGACTGGCGTTTTTCAGATGACCAGATGGGGTCTAATGTAGTGCCCTCTCACCAAATTGCTCAAGATACAGGGTCACACCCAGGTGGAATTACCCAGTCGATTAGTCTTGGACAAACAGGAATGTCTCAAGATCAAAGGCCAAATATTAATTTTCCACCAGAGGAAGCGATTGGATGTACATATACAGGAGAGCACATGGCAGAGTCTTTCAAGAGGATTCAGAATACAACTAGGATTCCTGAAGAGACTTTTTCGACGGACTGCTTTCAGAGCAGCAGCTTGGGTAAAGAAACTGAACAGCAAAGTTTGACAACGTTAAAGAACAGAAGTTTGGTCAGCCCAGATGACCAAATTGTATCTGTTGCTAATCAAAACTCCCTTGGGAATGTTTTGGTGTGTCGAAGCAGTAATCCAGCTGAAAAAATGGATGCCCAGCAAAACCACACGATTCAGCCAGTTCCTCCTTTACCGCTACAACTTAAAGAAAAAGCTACCATATCCTGTGGTGAAACAAAAACCCAAGAGCAAGGGTCGCATATTGAAGACCCAATAGAGACTAAGCAAATGCCCCAGAAAGCCAAACTTCAGGCAGTATTGCAAATTCTTCTAACTTTACAGCCTCTGGTGTCTTCGGATTCAAACAGGGATTCTGCATCATCTTTCATTCCTGCAATGCCCAATGTCTCAAATGCTGTTTTACCTGATCCAGATATCTCTAAGGAATCTGTCTCCAAAGTGTCTCAGCCTATCATGAATGAAGAAAACACTACCAATGTGCCACCTTCTAAATCTCAATCTCCAGCCAAGACAGAGTCCTCTAAGGATCTGCCACCTCTGGCCATGATGCTTGATTATGCTGCAAATATGCCAAGAAAACTTTCTCATACCTGCTCTTTATGCAAGAAAGAATGTGCTCAATTAAAGGTGAGTTGGTGAATGTAGCATTATCTTTATTTAATAAACCTGCTTCATATTTTGTGTGTTGCAGTAGTACTTTAAAGTTTTTTGTTTTTTTTTTAGCAGTTTATCATACAACCAGAATTTTTTTAGCTGTATTTGGGAGAATGAGGCATTGAGATGTTACAGGTAATTTTCCCACTGTGCCCTTTTCAGCCTATGTAGCCACTTCTGATTCTCTATTTCAGTAATCAAACTTAATCCTGTCGGATTTTTGATGCCACAAATCATCGCTGTTATTGCATCAAGATTAAGAGGACCTTGATTTATATCAGTTAGTGTTTTCTCTAATGGTCCTGAATTTTAGAATTGACCAATACTTTTTAGTAAAGGCCCTTTAAATATCTTTAAAGCTTTATTTTTTTATGTAATGCAATTGTTTCGCCAAGAGACCTTTTTAGACCCTTCTATGTGTTTTCTGTTGCTGCCATTTTTAGGATTGGGTTGACCACCTGAACAGCACCCTTCACAATGTGAACTGCCGTCGCCTTCGCCACCAGTTAGTAAATTTCTTTACCAGATTTTTATGTCTTCAACTCTAATTCAATAATTTTGTCTCTACCAGTGTACATAGTGGAGATTTAGTGCTAATTGTAAAGCTTGGAAAAGGAAGAAGAGGGTTTAAGAAAAGTCTCCTGGAACATTGCTTGTTTTTGATTTACACCTTAGAAATAAAAGTTAAGATTTTAAAAAGATTTTTTCCCGATACCTAATGGCAGTCAGGGTGCCATTGTCTAGCCTGTGTAAGTCTGTGTGTCCCTCCATGGATATGCCTCCCCAGACCATCACTGACCCACCACCAAACCGGTCTTGCTGAACGATGTTACAGGCAGCATAACGTTCACCACGACTTCTGCAGACCCTTCACGTCTGTCACATGTGCTCAGGGTGAACCTGCTCTCATCTATGAAAAGCACAGGGAGCCAGTGGCGGACTTGCCAGTTCCGGTGTTCTGTGGCAAATGCCAATCGAGCTCCACGATGCCGGGCAGTGAGCACAGGGCCCACTAGAGGATGTCGGGCACTCAGGCCACCCTCGTGAAGTCCGTTTCTGATTGTTTGGTCAGAGACATTCACACCAGTGGCCTGCTGGGGGTCATTTGTAGGGCTCTGGCAGTACTCCTCCTGCTCCTCCTTGCACAAAGGAGCAGATACCGGTCCTGCTGATGGGTTGTAGA
>JAUZNJ010070993.1:0-25700 GCA_034780135.1 Jordanella pulchra
TCAGGTGTGCAAGAACAGAGACAAACCTAAAACATGCACGGCAGGGGTCCCTGAGGACCAGGGTTGGGAACCACTGACCTAGATGACTGAGAACCTTCACATGTGTCTATCAAAATGTTTTCAAATGGGTCAAATGTCAATAAGCCTTAGACAGTGAAGTATTTCTTAACCCTAATGGACCGAAACCGGTAATGGATGGGAAAGAACAATGTCAACAATAATGTCAATAACAATGTTAATAAATTTTTTTAACTTTCATTTGAAAAATACCGATAAAAATGTGTTCTACAGTTTAAATATTCAGATTAGAGTGTATTAACGGTAAATCCACTGTTTAGTTTTACATTTTTGAAGTTTTCTGTGGTTATTTAAAGCTTTGACTAGGACACTGGTGCCCCTCCCCAGACTGTTGCTACATACACAGGACTTATTTTACCCTCTCTGTTTATAGTAATTAGTAGAGATAGATAGATGCACCATTATTTTTGATTAATATTAGAGGTTTTTTTTTTTTTTTGTATTTGTATCATAGAAGGCAGTCCCTGCCAGTACACTAAATAATTTAACAGTATAAAAATCGGCTGTTTTTTTTCTTTTAAAACAAATCACTGTGCATTGATGATCTCTAAAAGGTCAGCTTCTAGGCTTAAAAGATATGATCAGAGGATATAACATATATACATTTATATCAGGTGAAACGGTGGTGATTCTTTCAAAATGAAAAGCATCATAAAAAAATCTGCCTTTAAACAGGTATCAAAAATATTGTTTAAGCCAACACCTCTGTGATAAATGTTGTTTTATAGGTGTAATTCAAAATTATTTTAATTGTCGAGTTTTCTTCAGCTGTTAGCAAAATAGGGTTAGAAAATTTAATAAACTCCTCTGATTTATTGTATTTGGCTGCAGAATGAGACTGTTTAGGTTTATTAAGTAATAACTAATAATGAATAACTCCAATTTATGATGAAGCATTAGTTCTAACCTTTCCAATAGTAATAAATTAGACTAAAATGCATTTCAGGAGGAAAGCAGTTTGCCAAAACTCCATGACTTGCAGAGATATTTGACTAAATTAAGCCCTTAAAATTTGATAGCATTACTATATGTTTCATTAACTTAAAAAACCGGTTAATTAATTCATTCTTTCTTACTGCCATCATTTATGTCCCAGTGATGTTTGCTCGGATTATAATTAAATTCTGAGAGGCCCCTAACCAATGATCTCAGTATGAAATTGACGCCTTTTTTTGGTTTTGGGTAATGATGAAGTCACCATATGCTGGACGTGTTTGAGGAAACCATGCAGCCATTACTGTACAGTGAACACAAAGCAAATCAGTGGGTCCTGTTCTGCTTATCAGGCCACCTGCCATATCAGTTATGGTAGTTGTGTTGTGATGTAAGGGAACAGCAAAATGTCAGGTTCACTTGTAGATCAAGTCAACCATGTTTTATCTGTCAAATGGTGAAGCTCAGCTGCAGCCGGAACAGGCCGACTGACTGACTGTTTGATGGCTAATGTGTGAAGGAGTGGGCGGTCATGACTTCCAGCTATGCACTGAAAAACTTAAAAGGTGCTGGCTTGGAAATAAAAATAAAAAAACTGGCAGGATCATTTTATCTTTTTAAATTTTTGACTGAAAAACAAATATTAACAAAATATTTCCTAAAGCCCAAATCTAAAAGGCTCCCTTTGATGGAACCTGTTTTGATATTTCCACCTTTTCTCCTAAAAAATCTAGAAAAGCCATCAACGACGCCATCGATTAATCGAGGGACACCACTGAGTGAGGCAAAGCGGGCCAGATAATTACAATTTCACCCATCTGAAGAGACCCCGGCTCTGATATTGGTTTAAACCCAAGAAATAATTGGTGCGTGCAATCACAAATTGGTTCTCCGCCTAAAATTTGGGCCCATTATTTCATTAGACGAAGCCCCGTTCGCTGTGCCAAAATTATTTGTGTGTCCAACACAGAAATTTAAATCCCGTTAGTTGTGATAATGTTGAGTGTTTTCAAACCGAGACAGTGGGACTTTCATATGCAAAGCAAAGGCCACGTTTAGATGCAGATATAAAGGACGTGTGAATACCTCAGCTTTTCTTTCCTCCTCTTTATAAGTTTATTGGTTGTTTGTTTTTGTATTTGCATATTTGATGCATACATGTGTGTGTGCATGATTTAGCAGCTTTGCTACAGAGAGGTCCTATCCTGGGGTGCCTTCTTGCATATGTAATTGGATGTTACTGTAAATAATTGCCTGGGCATGTGCCAGTGTGATGATGGTTTATGATTTGTGCGTGTCTGTGCGTGCGCACAATCTTTCTGTATGTTTGTCTGTTTCTGTATGTAGTCAGTGTGTGTGTGTTTATGTGTGTGTGAGCACATCTGCCCCATCCGTACTCCACTCTCAAGTCCCACTGATTCTCCTTTCCAGCCATGTTGAATCCTCTTTTCCTTATCAGGCGAGCCCAGGCCTGCATCAGGCTCTCCTTGCTATGACAGAGGCTACAACAATAGGCCTGCGATACCGCTGCTTAGCGCTGCGTTTCGGAGGGGAAACCTGCCACGGGCGCAGATTAACTACAACACACACACACGTACACACACATACACAAAATAGATTGCAGCCTCCAAAACAAAACATTTTTCAGAATGCCTCCTCTTGATTAATGAAGCAATGACAAGAAGAAAAATATAATTTCTGAAACAGAAAAATCTGCCACCACTTGTTAAAGTTTAGGGGTAGCTAACAATAAACATAGCATAGAGGGAAAGGGTGGGCAAAAGGGGGCTGAGATAAATAGCTTGAGTGAAGGGCTGAATAATTTCTGGAGTGTTCTTTTTTTTGGGCCCATATTCCTTCCCTTGTACAAAATTACACAATAATCACCCTCCGTCGGCTGACAGCACGTGCCTCTCTCCCTCTGTCCCAGGTGAAAATTAGGACAGTATCTTGACGTTTTTTGCTCCTCTGTAGTCTACGAGCTAAAGCTCTCTGTTCGCAGCCAAAAGCATCAGACGCCGCTCCTTCCCTCCCACTCGCCGACACCTTCACAAGCGTCTCTTAAGACCTAAAACACGTGTAAAGAGGCGAGAGCACAGAGAACACGTCCGTGTGCAGAAATCTTGCCACTGCATCTGGTTCTGGTTTTTACACTGAAGAAGAATCTGAATACGTCGTCTTGGTTCAGGTGTGAGAATAAACTCTGGTAGATTTAGAGTAAATAAAGAATTTTGTCTTCCTTTTCAATGTGGAGAAAAATCAATTGACACTTGTTGTTTTTGAGAAAACAGCAGCGAGATCCTTCTAACTATTTGCAAGTAATAAGCAATTCCTCTTTCCTGATTTTAGTTAGTTTACATAGTAAAAAATATTTGGGATTTGAAGTAAAATCCTGGATGCTACGGTCAAATCCTGCTAAGTTATAGTTTTAGTTATTTGAGGAGGTTTGGGGCAGTTAGAGATAAATTGAGTAAAAAGTTTTAGTTCAGAACCGCAAAAAAAGGTGCCCTAAAGGTTCATAGTTGGGTGACATTTTTAAAAAATTATACACCAGCAGCCCACTCTGGTTGCATACAAAGCTTTTCTGAAAGATGAGCACATCCTGTTGGTGTATTTTTTTTTTACTTTTATATTTTATGCTTTTTTTGCTAAGTTTGTTAGTAATTTGTTAGAGTGTGCAGGGTGTAAACAAGGAGGTAGTCTAAACAAGTTAGCATCTCCCAGCAAAGTTTAGAAGCAAATAGTTCAAATCCAGAGTGAAAAAATGAGAAAAAAAATGGATTCAGGAAGGAAATGAGACTCCAATCGTGGTTAGTAAACAGTATGAATGCTGGTGTTCACTGGCGAGGGAGCAAAACCTGCTGAGGGGTGAGGTTCAACCTGAACTCAAAAAAAAAAAAAGCTCAAAATGATCTAATAGCTTTTATTTCACTCTAAATATCAGCAATCATTTTGACTAGTTGAAAAACAACAATAAATATATTACCAATAATATAATGCATATATTACAATGCATTTGCATATTTGTATGGCCTTGAAATACAACTAAAATATTTCCTTACAAACATTTTGATCTTTTTCATATTGTGTTTTATTGTATTATGTCTCAGGTGCAAAAGCATATAGACAAACACAAGTCAAATAAGTTGATCACTTTCTGTTCTGGTAGCTAACAAGCAGAATGTAGTTTAAAGTCATTTTCAAGTATTTTTAGACCATATTTGACTGATACGCAAAGCCCTCTGTCAGCCAGCTCTGTTGAAGTGTGCAGTAACATGTATTTTTCTGCGGTAAAACAATGCAATGTGTTATTTTCTTTGTTAGTTTCAAGGATAAAGTTATGTTCTCTCTGCTTTTTCTCGTCATAGTAGCCTAATTTTAAAATATAAGCTGCTGCTGTCAACAGCTTCCTTTATAGACGATAGAGTTTGGCTTGTTTGTCAGTGTTTAGTCCTGTTTCTGTCTTAGACATAGCTATGGACTCAGATTTGACCGGGTCTAACTTTATGTGCTTTGTTTCATCCTTTTTGAAATGAAAAGCGGCTCAGAGCTTAAGCTATTTCTTTCCCAGACAGAGTCACCCATGGAACTAGTTTATAGTTTCCTTTTCAAACATGGAAAGTATCTATAGATCAGTGTTTCTATTTTCCTTTTGTATGTCTGCTTCTATCCCCCCAGTTGACCCCAGCAGAAGACCAGTCAAACTGAGCCTGGTTTCTTCCTGTTTAAAGAGATTTTCCTCTCCACTGTCTCTACATGCGTGGTCAATGTGAGTCAAGACACAAAGTGAGCGAATGTCTGCTATCGCCACATGCTCATCAAGGAGGAACGAATCCTGCAAAGTCAACTGGTTCTCCTTAGATGAAAAAACTTTCTACCAGTCTGTCTAAACAAAATGCCTTAAGAGGACATGTTCTGTGAATTAGCACTACATAAATAAACTGAATTAAATAGAAAATTACAGCAGGAGAAGTAAATGCTACTTTTTTATTCTAGATAAAATTTGAAAAAAAAATCGACCTCCTGATCGAGGTTTTTTTTTTCTTTTAACCTCCACCTTTCAAAATCACTGCTCTTTTCCTCAAGGCTCTTGTATGATAAACCCTGTCATATCAGCAAGCTGAGCTGATTTAATACTGTTAAGACAGAAGACAAGATAAAAGATAAAAAAAAACAGGATAGATGCTATCTGGAATTAAGCAAGCTTTATGCATTTCAATTACTGTGTAATTTGTACTAAAAGGTCCTCAAAACATAACAACTAGATCTCTATTGGATCCAGACTCATTACAGTTGCACCTTGACTAAGCCCCCAGTAATTAGCATTGGTAAGGCATTGTATGAGAAGCAGCAACACCCTCATCAACACACATTTACAACACAGCTCTAAATCTGCTGCTCATTAATAGCTTGCCTCCCAATCAATTATTAACACCTACAATGGAGGCCAGACTCGCCGGGGCCAGGCCTGTTACTCCAGGCAAACCGCAGGGCCATGTTCTTCCTCCTGGTTCTGTCCAGCGTAGGTAATTACAGCTTTTAAAGACACCTGCTACTCAATAGCTTCGACCGGGACTGTTAATTTGGCCCCCCGATTGCAGACATTTATGTCTGAGTGTCACTATTAATTTGCGTTAATTTGGAGAGTGTGAGGAAGCCGGGTCCCAGCCCCGGCTGAATGTTCTCGTCGCTCACCTGCGCCGGGGCTCGGATTGTAATTGGAGTCTAATGGTCTGATTGATCAGTGAGTGAAGTGAGGGATGAGACGGCACACTGGCAGCTCCATCAGTCAACGGGAGAGGAGCGGGTGGAGGAGGAAGAGCAGAGAAGGAGAAGCAGCTAACAACAGCAGGAATAAGTAATAAAGTGGCTTTAATCAGAAACTTTCATCTTCTAAAACCATTCAAACTAAGCCAATGATGCTGTTTTCTTATAATATAATAATAATAGACCTGATTTTTTCACTTTAGGTGAAGATAAGTTTAAACTAAGTTAAACCAGTGAATTAATTTCCCATCAGGGTGTTAAAATTACCATTGACTATTGATAAATGCTTGATTAAAAGCATTTATATAGAGATGCAACAAGAATTTACTGATAATTTGAATGTTTTTTATGTCTGATTAGCAGGGCAGAAACTAAAAAATCAAATTTTTTGAACAGGTAATGAAAGGTGGAAGCTGTTAGTGAGCAAAGAGAAACATAAAGCACAAAAAAAACCCAGCAGCATCCAGAAAGGTGACTCTTTTGTTGGATTTTGGGTTTTGTTTTCGTCTGGGGTCAGCTAAAGGTCAGCTAGCATCTTTACAGACCCCCACATATTTCGGACATAAACTGTTTGGACAGTATCTTTCCCCATCCTTTCTCTCTGAGGAGCCCAATAAACGTTTCACAGCCCGAATAAATCAGCAACTCTGTTGAGAAAAAGAAAAAAATACCGCATTAACGCAACACCCAATTATACATATATTAGAATAAAAAGGTTTTAAATACGTAACATGCAGTTATAATGTTACATTTATTATGAAATCATGTTAAACTGCAGAGCTGTGTAACAGAAACTCATGTCTTTTTCACATAACCTTTTATGTTCATTTAAATAAACAACTGTTGCCACAGAGAGGCTTATCAAAGCTCCTTTATAGATAAAATATATAAATAAATAACTAAAGAAACAACATCATTTTCCTTTCAAATTAAGGTTAATGCACTGCTTTATTTACTTTGGAACAAAGCCAAATGGTTTACTTAAACACAGGTTTTGCTGGAGATACACAAAAAGAAAACAGGTTATTAAGGTATAATCAGTAACGAAAATGCGCTTTTATTTTATTACATACTCTGCCCCATAAAATGCTGATTTAAAGATTTGTAAATCTTCAGTTATACAGAACAAGACAGCTATAACTATCTTAAAAAAACAAAAAAATAGTTTTAGAAATTATTTTACACTGCAAAAACTGAAATATAAGTAAGTATTTTTTTTTTCTAATAATTGTATTTTCCCTTGATTTGAACTGATAAGACAGTAGGACAAGACAATTTGTCAAAGGAATTATTTAAAAAAAGAACTTCATCACTTTTTAAAAGTACATAATGTCTAATTATCTTATTTTAAGTGCTAAAACATTTATATAGGCGGATTATCTTGGTTACCTGCAGTAACTAAGAGCAGCTTCACCTGTTACAAAAAGACTTAACTTATTGTTTGATCAGTTTTTGCACTGTACGGATTTTTTAGTAAGATGATTTAAGTTTAAAATTTACTCAGGAATCAGACAAAGATAATTTTGATATTCTTGTAAGTCCTTCAAAGAAATGAAATATTAATATCATCAGATCAGAGCTTTCAAAACTTGGTGATCAGAATTATTGCTGCTTAATTTAGCTTTTTTTTCCCTACGCATAAACATAAAACAGTTCTATGTTAGTGTTGAAGTAAAACGTCAGGAATGTAATGACAGCCACTACCTTCTGGTAATGGTTCAGTTGCCTGCCTACTGTCGTCTGCCTCATGCCAAAAGGAGCCAAAGCTAACGGCTAACTGTTGTAGCAACAGGGGGATGGTGCATTCAAGGCTGTGAGTTACAAAATGAAACCCTGCACAGTTGCCCTTAGTGTTGCATTGGATTAATCCAAATTTCTTCATGAGCCACTGAAACTGGACAGAACCGAACCGAAGGGCCCTTCCTTCCCATGGAGCCAACAGTAAAAATCATCCTTCAACTCTTTCCATCTGATGCTTCTCTGCTTGGGTGGATAGTTAGAATAGATATTTTTTTTCCTGCGTTTGTTTTTTACCTGAAATAAACTTTCTGATTTCAACTTTTGATGGTTCCGAAGCAAAAGTGGCCAACAGAGTGGCACAGTGGACTCGCTACCATCTTTCACTCCAAGCTACCTCATGTCCAGCCACATTTGTGGGCCACATTGGAAACCTAACTTCCTTTGTTTCAGCCAGAACCTACCAAACAGAACCTCCTCTGACCAGCTTAGCTAACTCATTCTCTTTCAGCTTTATTACAATTAATGGATTTCCCAGTCATTTTTCACTGTAAAACTGAATGAAACTTCACTGTTTTGACTGCATTTAATATCTCTGCGTCAAGGTCTATTCGCTGCTATTTTTTAAAGGACACTTTAAACGCATTAAGCTTAAAAGATTGAACCTTTCCCATAGACTCTTGAAGGGACTCTCAAACCATGTTTTTACTAGTAGCAGTAGTAGATTTAGCGATTTGTAGTGATGATTAGCTAATAAAGGTACAATTGTTTTAATCAGTGGTCTTTTGAGGTTATTTTATACAGTGGAGGATTTATCACACCGGCCAGATTCACCCTTTTTAGTTGACAGTTGAATTAACAGAGACATATTCTGGGTTGGTCAATAATACCTCTGCTGATAGCCATGGTCTAAATGATTATATTGGTGAAAGGAAACTAGATCTCAACAGTGGAATCTAGGAGCCCTACTATGAGTAAATGCTAAGAACCCAAGTATTAAGCAGATTACAATTATAATCATTTAACTAATAATCATCAATTGATTTTACCCTCGATTCTGAATGAACTATTAATTAGCTACAACTTCCAGTTGAAGTTACTTAATATATTTATAATCTTCTGGTAAAGTGTCACAACATTAGAATGCAGTCTTTAAGTTACACAAGAATCATGAAGAGCCGTGCAAAAGAAGCCAGGCATGAGCTGACAGTGCAATGTGTTTGTATTAACAGGTCTGCAGCAGCAATAACTACAACTTCACTCCCTCATGCCAAGCGGAGCCCCTGGGGTCCACAAACCTGCCACGGCAACCCATCAGCTGTGAAATCTGCTTTCCTCTTTGATAAACGGTCGAGATGTGACCCTATCTCTGTCCTGCAGATGCCCAGATTTCCTGTCATGCTCTTTCCCTTCTGTTTTTTCCTGCTATTCCTCTCTATCTCTTTTCACTTGCTCTTTTTTTTTCAAGCTTCACACCTCTCTTTCAAGACCTGTCTGGACAAACGCATGAAACGCTCCCCTCGCCGCTCTTTCTCAGCATCATCCATCACCGATGCCCGTCGTCCACCTGCAGGCCACAGCAGACACCAGCTCCCCGTTTCTTTGCCTCCTGGGGATCTGGCTCCCCAGGCACCAACCTAACCCAGCATATTCTCCTCCTGAATGCATCCGCCTACACCACAAAATCCAGTTTACTGCAAGCGTTGCTTAAATTCACAGTAATTTCATCATTTACTGTAAGCCCCTTTAAGGAGTCATCTAACTTTAGCCCGTGTCTGGGCGTCAAGCCAAAGATCATGAAACAGACCTGTGCACTGAATGTGGCAGCTTGCCGAAAATAGCTTGACCTCTAAAAAAGTCCCGCCTTAAACGATGTGTCTGGATGGAGGGATAAAATATGTTTGATTTTCCAGAGGCCATATCAATATCTCACCAGCGGGTCATGTGTTTTGAGCAGGGGAGAGGTGTCACTCCTGCCATATACCTGACTGCCTATGGATAATTCATTCACCTTTATGGTTTCAAAAAAATCCAAGCGAGTAAAAGGAGATTTAATAGTGTGCGGAGGTCACACTTCATAAGAATGACTGAGTGTGCCTCCTTGGTAAGGTAAAGGCCTGTGAAGCAATGAGCCTTTATTTCTAGCTCAAACGCTTTCTGCCACCTCCTGACCCTGCTCTGCAGCGGCGGCCGCCCTCACATGCATCAAACCCAGTCAGGCTTTCTCCGTCATCTCTTCTCCCCTCCTCCCTCTCCTCGCAGTCACATTTGTTAGCTCAACTTTTCCCTTCTTCAGGTGAGCCATCCAGATCGGTTTCTGTCTAGATGTGTCAGTTTCTAAAGATCCTTACCTCCCACTGAAATAACTGAGATAATGGATGCTGCAATATATTAAAGATGGTTCCAAAGAATGAGTGTTTAATAAGGAAACTTGATAACTATTCTACTCTAAATAAGATAATTCCCTGATTTTCTTTTTTAAATATGATTATGAAGTTTCAGACACATCCAAAGCCCAGGAACCAAACTAAAAAGTTGCACTGAACCTTAAAAGGAAGGTGGCTCATACAAAAGATGCCAACTGGGGTTGACCTAGCCTTTAATAAGAGATGGTGAGAAGCTGCTAACAGCCTCTACCCCATTTGGGAGATGAAACTCATGAGTGGAGGAGGGCAAGCATTGAAAAACGTCCCCATGAGAATAGACAAGCTGGAGATCCTTAAAGGCAGAGTATCTTCCTCTGCTTTTAATTGCAAGGGAGGTTAGGCATATTCTGTAACCCCTCCACAGCCCATTACAGGTGATGACCAGCACCTGCTCACTCTATTAAAAAAAGGAAAAATAAAAGTTGGGGAGGATGTGGTAAGAAATGATGAATTCTCCAAGGGGTAGTTAGTTTGAGACATGCAGTACTCGCCAAGAGCAACAATCAGTCTATCCGTGGCATTCAGCAGGTGGTGATATGAAGCTGTTTGTATCTTATGAGGAGATACATAAAAAACACACAAGAAAAGAAGTTTTTGTCACATCTATATTTATCTGATTGGTTCCAAACGGTTTTATTGTTGCTGTTAGTCCCACCTTTGAAATCAGGCTTTACTCGCTTCTTTGCAGACTAATATGCCGCGTACATGACGTAAGTCAGTCTGGCTGATCAGGCTACCTTTTAACTCCTATAACTGTTAATCAAATCCAGCAAAAGTAACACTCCCTGAAAGTCACCAGCATGACTCAACCTGTGTGTTATTTGCACTCAGTACACAACCAGCTTAGAAAATCAGTGAACAAAGTCTCATAAATACAAAGAAACAAAATATCAAAAACCTTTAAGGGGTGTGAATACTTTTTTGGCACTTTAGCAGTGTTGGCACCAGAACATTTTCATAGCGGTAGGACCAATGTTCAGTAGGGAGTTGGTAGAAACTCATTTCAGGATCCGTCTACACTGATCAACATTTGTATTTTACAAATAAATCACTGAAGACAGATTCGATTTTCATGAAGCCCTTACTAATAAATCTAAACACATTTATACAGCAAAGCCATCTAAATTAATCATTAATCATTGTGATTAATAAGCATCTTAAATGGGCTGAGCAGTTGTTTGTTTTAATCTTTATTTAAAGACTGCTATATTTGGGGTTCTCAAAGTGGGGTTTGGGATCCCCTGGGGGACCACGCGACACCAAATGTGGGTGTCGTGAGGTTATCTTAACAACTGTGATGTGACCTGAGGTATGTGAAGGGCCAAAATATATTATTAAATACACGAATTTGAATGTCCCATGAAAAAAATACAGGTAACATTCATTCCATTATTTTTTTACTAAAACAATAAAACTGTAAAAGGAACCTAAAATAATTTCCCAGATGAATAAATAAAATGTTAAATATAAAAAATACATAAGAAACTGAACATTTCCATTAGATTAAGATAAAAAATATATAAATTGTCATTACAAAATAAATTTCTTAAAGAAATAGAAATAGTTCTTTTTATGCATATACATAAATATAGACTATGGTATTTCAATTTATATGTATTTTTAGATTGTTATTTATTGGGCTAAAATGTTTGGGAACCCCTAGATGACTGCAAAGAGATAACATTCTCTTCTACAACACAATACAAAGAACCAGTTCTAAGAAGAACATGGCTTCTGTGTTTGTTTTCTTAAATGTTAGTATATTGATGGCAATAATTAGTTTATATTATCTTTTAAATTATAGCTAAATTACCAACAATAACATGTAAGAACATTACACTGTAGGCATCACTGCTGACACCCTCTGGATTAGTGGGGAACTGCTTGTTACGGAGGCTGTGGCTTTAATCCACGTGAAAACAAAATTACCGTTTAGGGGTAGCCGAAGGATTGACTAATGATTGGCTATCTGAACGACAAGGCCACTCCCATACACTGTAGTTTGAGTGCATAATTTCGAAAGGCAACTTGTGTTGCTCTGTCAAAGCACTTTTCCACTGAAGGATAACCGGCTTTACTCCAAGAGAAGCCGTATTTCATGGCTATAATGTGACCAGAGTTATTTAAAGCCACTGATGACTTCAAAATCACGAGGGAAGCTTAGAAAACAGTCAAAACTCTGGAAATGATTTAATAAAGTTTTGCATTCAAGGAATCAAGAAAAAATGAAAGGAGCGGCCTCCGGGTCTAAAAACCCATGCGGACCTTTTTTTCCTTATGTGTTTTAACAGGATGAATACCAGGCTGCTGATGACTTTAATAGGAATTTCTTAATTAATCCAAATGTAGAATGAAGGATCAAACCCCATGAAGGACTTGTCACTCCAGTAGAGCAGCAGGTCAGCGCCAGCCTCTGCTGGGATCTTTGAAACAAGAGATATAAAGCTGCTGTATGCAGGGTAGTGTTTGGAAATAATGAGTAGTGACTTCTTTTAGTTGAAGCGTAGCTCAAGCTCTAAATCTGCCAATTAAAATGTTTTGACATGAAATATGCAGATCCAATGGTTAAAAACTCAATTAAATCCTTGTGTCTTATCCCATAGGAGTCACAGCTCAGTTGGTTAGGATGTCATAGAACAGAAACACTTTACTGTTTAAATGTATAGGAACTTACTTGGAATCATGTAACTGGGGCTTTAGGAAGAGTCTCTGAAAATAAACCAACATGATACAGAACTATAATGGGATGTTTAAGGACTAGAGATACCCCAGCCCGGTATTTAGGGATAGACATTTGTTTAAATAGAGTTCCATCTAATGCTGTGTTATAAAAAATAATATCTAAAATGTTCAAAAGTTTAAAGTTCAGCTATAAACTCGCCAGTCATGCACCACATGGAGCTAGTATTATTTTCTCCAATGAAACATTTATTACACATCCTGGCCCGGGGTCTTTTTGCATGGAGTTTGCATGTTCTTCTCGTGTATGTGTGGGTTCTCTCTGGGTACTCCTCCCACAGTCAAAAAACATGACTGTTAGGTTAACTGGCATCTCTAGGTTGTCCTTAGGTGTGAGTGTGTGTGTGCATGGCTGTATGTCTCTGTGTGTCTCTGTGTAGTTTGCTGGAAATAGGCACCGGCCCCACCACGACCCGGATGCAAAAAGTGGGAAAAGATGGATGGATGCACATTTAGCAGGTACTATAAGGGAAGGTTGTTAACTTGGTTAAGAGTTTGTGATTTCTCCAGTAACTCCAATTATATAGAGTGAATTTTGTTCCATTATTGTTGCAAGCAAAGATGTTTTGTAAATTAAAAGAAAAGAAAAACGCATGTAACTTTGAAAAACTTCTAAATCAGAAACTGTTTTATAGAGTAAATTAGCTGTTTTCTCTGATTCTTTTTTTTTTCAAATTATTTCATTTTTTCAAACTATCTCTTTTTACAGATTTTATATTGTTGAATTTCATTATTTACAATATTTTTTCATATTGAGTTTTATGAACTGTATTCTTTTTATGTTGCGTTTTCAAGCCAGGAACAAACGCTCACCCCTGTAGCGCATATCAACCAATGAAATATTGTTCCTAAAGTCAATGCAGACCAAAAAAGCTGCGTCTTCAGTCTAGAAAAATAAAATATGAGAGAAAGAAAGCTAAATTACTCTCAAAACCTTTTTTCATTAAGTTTTTCAAATATTTTTTTTTTGCTTAATTTCATTAAAAACGTGTCCTTTGCTTGCAACAATAACAACATAAATGTCACTACATACAAACCAAGGAAATTCATAACTAATTTGTTTCCAAACACTTGATGAACCGAGCGGCAGGCTTTAATAAACTCCCATATTAGCCCTGCCATTGATCCCAGGTAGTTTAGCAACAAAGCTAGGCTAGCGTTAGCCCGTTTCCTCTTTGTTGCTTTATGACCTGTTGATAATGTGTCTCACACCAACTTTAAAAGCTGTTTTTGTGAGTCATTTGAGGGAAAACCTAACCTGCTTTTCCTACACTAACTAACATTCAGCTACTTTGAATGTAAGAAATTTAAATATTAATCAGGATGCTTTGTGTTGTTTCACATGTTGAAGCCTTCTTTCTATCATTGCGACCATATTTGAAAAGGTGAATTGTTTGTTATCACCAAAATAGCAGTCTTTGATTACTTATTTTGTAAACAATACAAAATCGTTTTCGATATTGCTGTATTGGCTGCATAAAATGAGTCCACACATGTTGCTCGGGTTGCAGCTGACATTATGTAAAATCAGAGGCAGTTCATCTTTAAAGTGTGTAGGTGGTTTTCTTGTCAAGAGATCTATGGCAGGACTTTGTAGCATTAAATACCTTTTTAAGTAAACCTAATGAAATGACTGGGAGTTTTTTATGGAATCAACATAGTCAGATTTTATGGCTACTAATGGTATTATTTGATCACTCATTGATGTCAACAAGCTTTTTGTTGCCTTGACTTCATACATGGTAACGAAATGTAAAGAGCACTGCTGCACTTATCATCTGGTGAAAAACCTCATGCTTTTCACACCACATGAAAAAGTTTCTAAGCCAAGCTGGCGTTCAATTCATGGGTGTCTCATTATTTATTGATAACACTTCTGAGCAAGTCAACTCCTGCTTGTTTACCTGAAGCAGTTTCTCATCTAAATAACTTCTAAAAAACACACTTTTTATTGCACTGTGACTCCAAACTCCTCTCTTTAATTATTTTCTGTTTGCTCTGTCCTAAAGGCGCCTTTTCATTCCTGTTTTAATTCTCTTTCTCTTGCAGACATGGCTGCAGGACATACCAGTGCGGCGGTGTCAGTGCTTATCTCGATCTTCCCTTCAAAGGGTCCCCATGTTGTCCCCACAGGAAGTTGTTGCCGGCTGTGGATCCGACGCTCGCCATCTTTGAGGAACGCGTCCAGCTCTCCTAAAAGCACATCAGGTGTAAAAAATAGTCGGTGAGAATTTGGGTTTGAATCACAATCATGTTTATTCCTGATATTTCAAACTGACACATGAACATTTCTGCATCAAATCCCTGTAAAAAAAAATCTGTAAAGGTTAAAACCAGTCATTCTCAGCATGGATTAGAAAATCAAGCGAGCATCCATCTGATGGTGTTCCTCAGACACTGGGAGCCCTAACCTTACTTGAAAGGTGTCTTGTGTAGAGATAATCTCTGTGAGACAGTGCAGGCTCACTGGCTGCTGAGGGGGAGCTAAGCAGGCCTATTTCTGTTGTTCCAGGAAAGGAAGAGCCCTTGTTAGTGCTCTGCAGAGCTCCAGTTAATTAACAGTGGAACCGGATAGCACTGTTAGTACTACCGGTGCTCACCTCCCTGACGCCCCCGGCTATCTTATCTCTTAGATTTAGTGTACTTTTTCTAGGAGGGCGATTAATCAAATAGTTATGATAAACCTTGTGGAGGGCTGTGACGAGCTGTACAGAGGAGGATGTTTCTGGCATGTCTGTGTTTATGTGTGTGTGTTACAGAAAGAAAGTATGCAGCACTTTGCAGCTCAAACTCGTTGCTCTGACAACATCATAAAACCCAGGAAATGTAGTCATCTGTAACTCAGACACAATTTCACTTTTAAAAGTGCTTGAGTCATGTTTTAAAAGTCCAAAGGTTCCAGGGCTGCTTTTTGTTTAGTGCAATCATTCTTTTTTTAGATCAGCCGTGGATTTTCCTTTCATTCTGGAAGCATTTGCACGGCCAGCACGTCATGGTTTTATATGGTTTAGACTGGGCTGAAACAATCGTTTGTGATTAATCAGTTATTGAAACTAGAAAAGCACTTGGAGAGCGCAGATCTGCCAAGCAGCAAGTTTTGTCCCATATTGTGACTTCCACCTATAGCTAAAACTCACACATGATCTGGATCATTACCAAATTTAAATGAATTATTCCTTGGTAGGAGGCACACCTCTGGTAACAATCCTGCTAACAAACCAACAACTTCTCTTTTTTTGTGGCTTTGTCTTCAGTATAAAACCTCCAGACTTTTCAGTCCGATACCGAGGCTGTCAATACTCACTGCTGCCACCCGCTGGTTTAAAGGGGAATTGCTTGTCTTACAACATTAGAGAATCCTTTAAAAGATTTCTGTATCCAGATTATAAAGTGGATGATCGAGTTTTTAAGTAAACCCAATGAAATTGCTGGGAGTTTTAACAGATTGTTTCTTGGACTGAGGGGCACTTTTGGCAAAAGTTTTATTAAAACCAGTTTGTAACTTTTCAAGTTAAGTTAACAAACACACACACACACACAAGCACGACAAAAAAAATAACCTTCTTAGCCTAGGTAATAATTGGTAACTAATTCGGTAATCAAATTGAATCTTAACCTAAAGTAGTGGTCGACAGAAAGAATAACCTACTTACATATATAATATTCAATTTCAACATACATAATGTTTTCCATGTACAATATTTATTTCAATATGTCAATTTACTAAAAATATATTTTAGAATAATCAGTTTTTTAAAAACAAAACACAATGGATAGATTAATTGATTACTAGGATACTTGAATGGTGGCCTAGCTAAGACAAGTTAATTAGTAACCAAACATTTCCTTGTTGGTCAGTTTATTGGGTGAGTAAAGACAATAGAAGAAGTCTTTAAAATCAACCTTCTTGCACCAAGTTTCACTGAACCTTTTCCACTACAGAAAGCAGTGGCAGTAAAGTTGCTTTTATCAAACTAGAGCGATGGAATAAGTAGGTTTAGAAAATGGATGAATGAATTCTTCACTTCAACCTAATCTTACTTTCTAGTTTATTGATATGTTATTGCAGGTATATAGCTACAGCGTAGCTTAGCATCATCAGTGCATTGAAAACTTAATGTGAATACAGTGCTAATTGTTTTGGAGTTCCCTGACCTTAAGAGGTGCAATAAAAGAATAGACCATTTACCATCTTTGTTAGACCTTGTTCTCTAACTCTTTTGGGTTGAGAAACTAACCCGGTATGCTAAATCAAACCCACATTCGAGTCAACCAATCGGTTTAGATTTCACCCAAATTTGCCATTTTTTTCCGGTTGTCCATCATGTTTGTAGAACGTGTGCGAACAAACTAGACATGTGTCGTTAACAATGTGTCTTTGATCCCTGTTTGTTACCTCCTGAGGCCACATGGGCTGAATGAGTCGCAGCGATCGGTGAACTTTGTGATGCGCCTGCTTTATAATGACCTATTCAGCACCAGCCTACTCTGTAAATATCAACCGTGTATCTGCAGCGTAGGTATTGTTGGTATGGAAATGCGTGACTATGCGCTGCTTTGCATGTAGAACCACAGCTGGGGTCGTGTCTAAAGGGGCCACCAGCGACAAATGACCCACACTGATCATATAAACCATCATCCTGCAACGGCTGGAAAGTTAAATGCCACCTTTGGGTAAAACAAACATCTCTCTTTAGAGCTTCCTTTGCATAAATGTAGATAAAAAGTTAATGACAGCGAGTGTTTATTTACATTTTAGGGAGATTACATGGTTTCATGGAATCACCCTTAAAGTTAGATATTCTTGACAGCTTTATCTCATCCTTCCCCTCCCTTTCTATCCGCTGCCCCCCCCCTCCTCCCCCCCCCTCCTGCTGTTGCATGCTGCCTTCCTGGTGCTGCAGTGGAAGGTGGGTAAGCTCATTACACAGAAATAATTAAACACTGGTGCACAGCTGGCCGTCATCACTGAGAGCAACAGCCACCGCTTGATGCATTCTGTTTGTCCTCAGATAAGACCCGCGGCCTTTAACCGCTTGGATGCAAGTTCCTGTTTAGCCCCGCTTGACACACTCTCTCACTCAGACACACACACACAAACCTTCCCCAGCCAAATACTCTGACTCTTTCTCCTCCTCTTTAGATTCAGGGTGGGGCCTTTTTTTGTTGTTAACATAAATAACTAAACAAAAGAAATCACAAGGTAATGTTTAGGGGCAAAAAGGAAAGTGGATGACACAGAGAATGCGATACAGTTTGTGCTGTTTGCACTCGGCTATGTTTACGTGTTCGTTGTGCGCATCTCATAACCAAATGTTGCCTCAGGATCTTGGCTCACAGATCCCTTTTTCACATCTGTTACAGATACAAGTGGAGAATCTCCAAAAAAGATAGCAGCCACGGCAGAATAATGAGTTTCCCTTCGACTTGTTTTCATCAACTTTTACATTTTATTGGTGTTATTTGTTAGAAAATCTTCCCCTGGGATAAACGTAGAACCTTCATAACTCTGACATCATTACATGAATTTAAATCTGATTCATTTTATTTATGATTTATATCTATTTGTCCTTTTAAGTATATCTGACATTGAACTAAATAGATGAATCTAGCTGCTTCTTCTTTTTACTTTGTACCCACATGGAGGCTCAAAACAAAAACTCTTTTGACATAAAATCACACAAACCAGTAATATTTTTTTGTTTTTTTTTTGAACACAGACATCTTGGGTTTAGGGAAAGCTGAAGGCTGATTATGGTCTGCTCTGTTCGTCACCATCTACTGCTTAAATGCCACACACTTGGCAATACAGCACATAAAGCATACCCCTCCCTCCTCTGAATCTCCACCAAAACTTCTCCACCACCTTCACCCCCTACTCCCAACGCCTTGACGCCACCCCCCCCCAACCCCCACCCTTCGATAAGATCATCATCTGTCGCTAGACTCTAGGGTCTGTCCCTGCACTCCACAGATACTTGGCAGACCAATGAATGTCCCTTTGTGTGGGGAGATCCTCCTCAGATAGCAACCAAGATGCTCCATGCTGGCATCTGCTTGTTTTTTTGTTTTATTTTTTCAAATGTGCACGTGTGTCCACGCCTTTCTTTCTGCTACAGTTCAGAAAAATGGTGAGAAATAGGGCGTCCCTCTCCCTTCAGTGTCATATAACTGAAAGCTAATGAGTTTGTCTGTGGCAGGACGCCAGCCGGCGATGATCTAAAGAATAAGTGTGTGTCAACCATCGACAGGCAGAGAGGGCAACTGCCCCTTTCTACCTTTGAATGATATTATTGGATATAATGAGGGGATTCTCAACAGTCCTGTAGTTGGTAATTTTCTCTCTTCATTCGCAGTTATTATACATATTATACAAAGCATACCCTGCATTAACCTTTCAATCACCCTCACTTAGACTAGAATGCTTAAAGTGGTTATTTCACCCAAACCCAAGACTACATGATCATTTTACAGCGAATAAAGGGGAACAGAACATTACTCTGCACTGAAAGAAGAGAAGTCAGTTCAATTCAATTCAAAAATACTTTATTTAGTATTTTTAAGTCATTTGGTTAAACGAAAATGTTAAAATTGTTTGTATGTTTGTAATTGTTTGTATTTGTGGTTTGGGAGGAATCTCTATGGAAAACATCAACTAATGCAATTAGTAAATTGTTACAATGGAAATAAAAAATGTTTAAGAAATTAAATTTGAAAAAAGAATATATTTGTTTGCAAATATAAAAAAATGCAATCAAAAGAACGTATTAATTAAAAAAAATATTATTATAAATACAATTATATACAGAGATATTTTATGTTTAAAAGTATTTTTTTTTCAAACTTTATTTTGTCTTTTTTTTTTTTTACAAATTCAAATTTAAATTTAGAATTTTTTTGCGAATTGCATTTTTTTTCCAAATCGCTATTTAGAGATTGAATTTTGTTTATTACAAGCCCAGTAAAAACACTCAATAAAAATACAAATAAAACAACCAATAGAAATGCCTCATTGCTCCTCCTTCCAGAGGAAATCTAAATAATTTCTTATTCATTGTTGTTAGAGGTGCAGTATAAAGGCCAAAGACCCACATGTGGTTTTAGAGCCGCAGGTTGCAGACCCTTGGACTAGGCCAGTGAAAATATAATAAAGCTTTAATCTCATCTGTTCTCATGTAGCTCTAAAGAACCCTGTCTTCCTAGAAAAGGAACCTCGCCTTTTTTTTTCAAGTATTTTGCAGCCTGTAATCGAATTACTTCAGGTTGTTTTTAGTTTCTCTGTCCCTGCAGCATGATACTGCAACTGGTTTTTAATGCAATAAACGCTGTAAAAGTAGAGAGGGAAGAACTGCTGAAAAACCCTTCATTTTATCTAACAATGTTATGAATTAGAAGCTGCTATGTTGCTAAAATGAAATTTAAGATGATGTTTCACTGTAGTTCTCATCATTATTACACATTACATGCAGGTATCGAATTTCATAAAATTTGTAGCTTGAAGTGGACCTAATAATGGACATGGAGACATTTTCTACACAGAGGAATCAAAGCAAATAGATCTGACCCAGGTGTGTTTAGCATCAATTTAGCTTCTTTAACCAGTTCAAAGAGGCCACTTCAATGAAAAGAAATTGCCTGCAGTGCAAAAAAAGAGAAAAAAAAGTCTGATTAGCAGCCATGCCTTTGGCTTATTTCACCTTTTCTTCGGTTATCAGCTGTGTATTAACATAAAGCACGGATGCTGTAGGAAAACAAAGAATGAGTGAGAGCAGATGAGAGGCAAACTGTGCTTGAGCTTCATGCAGCAGACCATCCTCCTAGATATCAAGCAGCACCTCTGAATCAAAGCAAATAAATTACTGCTGTTCAAAGTTCAATAACCTGTGTGTGGCAATTCACAAGACGTCCCACCGAATCCCAGTCATCTCCGCTGATAGGCGGTGTTATACAGCCGGCAAATGGGCTATAAATTAATATACCATGAGAGGAGCCATATTGGATGAAATGGAACGCTCTGTATCGGTTCAACAAAAGGTTTCACATCTTTAAAGCAGATATGTGATATGAAATTTTACAGCTGAAGGAGAAATGTCACCAAGCTTTGATAAGAAAGCGATGAACTTTCTTCCCCTTGTGCCAAAACTGCTATTATCAGGTCTGGGTGAGCAAAATGCATCATTTATAACCCGCAGCCCACACTATTATCTTTGAGAAAGGCATTTGTTTTAATACATTGGGGGACCCCCACTCCTGTTGTTCCCCACCTCACCCTTTTTCACCACTCTTTCACACCAACCTTGAGCTCCAACCTGCTGATTTACAGGTAGCTGTATTTTGAACTGTAAGCATCGTTTGCTGCAGAGCAAAATTAAAGGTGACCCACTGAGTTTAGCGTCTTGAAAGGGGGGGTGGGGTGGGGGTGGGAAGGGGTGAGACTTGTTTTCAGGCATAAATAGCTTGGAGGGAAAGAGTTAAACAAGCCAAAGGATTAGGGCATTTCAGCTGTGACACTTCACATGTAGGCTAAGCAGGGGGTTAGGGCAGCTGGAGAGATCCTTTAGATTGAAGAACCTGAGCCCCTTCTTGTCAAGAGAACCAACGAGGTTCATTCAATACTGACTTAAAGGGATCCACAATCAGTTGTAACAATAGACTTTATTCAAGAAATATTTATATTTTAATGTAAATACAATACGGTAAAAATACTGTAAGCTGTTTAGTTTAAATACATTTAAATAAAATGTAAAACTCCACACTGCATTCTGGGTAAATGACTTATGCTAGGTCTTGTGGTGCTAGCTCCATCCAGGCAGAACAACAAGAAATAACTTTAAACCTTTATTAGTTTGAACTGGAGCACTGTGAAAATGACAAGAGGTGATGAAGAGGAGGAGAGTTGACTGAAGAAGCTGCTGCTAGCAGATGCTAACCCCGATGGAGAGCTATGCTACAAAGAACTCCAGCGCCTTACTGAGACTGTTTACAGTTAGAATCAGAATTAAAACATTTACTCAGATATATTAGAAATGATGTGTTAGAATTACTGAAAGATGCTTCACTGTCACTTTAAACAGTCATTCATTATCTTCCTATTTGCTTTTGATTTGGCATTAGCTTCTGCTAATAGTGTTAGCTCTGGCTAATATAACAAACAGCAGATCACAAGCTGATCACATTTGTTTGTTTCCACCGAAACTTTATGGCAGCAACATAGTGTCACATTGTCTACATTTACAGGAGCATCCCACTCGCAGGATGATAAAAAAACAGTTCTGCTAATGTTCGCCTTCCTGTGTTTATTCTGTAGGATCCAGTACAGTCAGACCTAACAGTGTAATCTACCCAGCATGCATTGCGTAGGTGAAAAAATGACAACCTCCATGGGTGAAAAATATAACAAAGGATTTGCCATTTCTTAATTAATTCTGGGTTTTTATGCATCACAAAAGGCTATTTCTAAGGAAAATTACAGCATATTTAGACCAATATGTTCAACTAGTCATCGGTCGGTTTACATATTGATATTGCATTAATATCCTGCCCCGTTTTCAATGACTTGCTACATTCCTGTAAAACATTGGAAAGAGTACTCATTTTGTAAATAAAAAGGCCGGTTAAATGTGAAACCCAACAAAATATCACCACATTTATTCTAAAACTGACATAAAAGTAAAAAACCTGCACTCATTTTTGCAAACTATTCCTGCTGCACATCTACACACACTCACAGACAAGAACCTCAGTGCTGCAGTAGCTACGATATCAACACAGCCATTGTGGTTTGGTGTCATCGAACACCTGAAATATACCAGCTGTCAGGCACAGCATCTCTTCAAAAAGCCTGGAGAAGTTAGCAGCAGGATGGCTGACAACAATCTCTGAGGCATCCATCTTTAGCCAAGCACCACAGTTCCTATTGATAGCATGTAAAAGGAGACGGCAAAACTTAAAGAATGACTGTCCTCGCACACAGATATCAAAGACAACATCTAGAGGACACAAAGCAGTCCTGCTGCAATCTGATCTGTTTAAATGCTTTTCTTTCAAATTTCAAAAGCGTCAAAGGAACATTACTCTACCTGAGTGTGACAGGATGAGTGAGGGATGGTCAATGTGTGCAGTGGGACAGCATGCCTGCGTGACAACAGGATAACAAAACTAAGGCTGAAGCTGTGAAGGGAAGTTGATGTTTGGCTACTTAAGACTTCATTTGAAATGATTTGTAAAAAAATATATAAATAAAAGTGGCGCCAGGAATGTGCCGATCATCACCTTTAAAAAGATTTTAAGGCTACAGAAGTTTTTTTTTCATCAACTCTAAATACGGGCAGAGATAATTACCTGGTATAGGGAGCATCAACCAATGAATTGCTGCCCTTCAATTGACATGACGCTACCTTTCAATTAATCCTGGGCCAGTTCAACACCGCAGTTAAAAACAAGACCTACTGGATGTTCCTTGATATGAAGGCAACAAACATTTCATCCATTTTTTTGTCATAATCACATTGATTTTTTATATTTAGCTTGGAAAACAAGCTTTCATTGCTTAGTTGATTACGAAAAGCGTGTTGTAATAGAGCAGATATGGTACCTACAGCAGAAATTGAGTCCATTTCTTAGTTTAGATCTGTTTAACAAATCGATTCATTGTTTTCTGTTTTGATCTGCTAATCAATGACTAGAACAGATCAATGGAAAAATGTCTAAATCACATTAATTGGTGCATCTAGAGCCAATATGTTTTTCTGTTACTAATAAATTATGTTAGATCACACACACAAATGCATAAATATCTACACGCTAGTTTTGAAACATAGCCTTATGTTGAAAAACTTGTCATTTTATTCAATGCTATAATACAGTGAGAGTCTCAAACTAGTCTGGTTTGAAATCTATGTACTAAAAAACAGCAAACAGCAACAGGAACCTTTAAAAATAGCCTTTTTAATGTTGTGATGTTATTTCGTAAAGTAACTTTTTAAAGAAAACACTCATCCAGCTTCTCCCAAGTCAATTAGCAGGCTGTAACTTCCCCTGTGTAACAGGGAATTCTGTTTATTTCTTTCATGGGTGACCTAGTTGTCTTTTGTGAGTAGGTTTTAGCGCAAGCAGTTTGACAGTCACCAGATAAGATGGATTAAGCTCCTTTTCATCCAGTTTTGATGTGAACAGCGTAAAAAAGCGGGTTAAATCATTGAGTTTCAGGAGTATTTTTAAATGCCTGGAGATGGTCTGATATAGGAGCTAAACCTAAGACGAAGGTCGAGGTTGCGGTTTTGGAGGGCAGCTTTTTTACCTATCATGGGGTTAGGCAGAGCCCACCTTTCATCGCTCCCAAAGAAGATGCACGAAGGGAGTGAAACAAAATCCGGTGAGACATCAAAGAGCAGCACAACCTCTTACCTTGTGTGGGAGACAGAGTGTGTCTGTGAGGGAGTGTGTGTGTTGCACAGAAGGTAGGATGGTTTAGTTTCCATCGCTTGCTTGCTTGCCTGTGTGTCAACACTGTAAACTCTAATTCCATAATTAAACGAGGCCTAAAATAAAACCGTAAATAATCGTCTGATACAAGGCAGAAAATAGAGGGAGGAAATACTAAATTAAACAACCCAGTTTATTATTTATTATAAAAACTGAAACTATATTGAGAATAGAATTAGATCGACCCCCAACAGACCGACTCTTCCTCTCCTCACCTCCCCCAGACCTGATCTAAGGGCGCCTCTAACAAGCGCACAGGAGCTGACAGCCATACAATCACGTGACCTGGCGCAGCCAATCCTGAGCTCGCTTCGGTGTTTAAGCCGCGCAGTGATGAAGCCACTTGAGCAAAAGAAAAAAAGGTGAAGGGGCGTCTGAAATGACAAACAAACACAAGGCATTGAGCGGCTCAAACGCCGCGTGGAGCGTGTTTGCTTATCGCGTGTCACATCTGGCCCCGTGCTGAGAGGTTCTGGGTTCAGAACCATTCTGAGGGGACATATTTAGACACGTTTTGTGGACGTCTATTCCCCCACTGCTCCTCATGTCGGTGACAGGGGAGAGTAATCCTATACACAGGCTGCTATTGTGAAATGAGAAACTAGCCTCCTTCACTGCCAGAGACCAGATGCACCTCTCTCCCTCACTCTCTCTCTCTCTCCCTCTGTCCTAATCTGTAAACGACTTAAAGGAGCCTTATCTCCGGGCTCTTCTGCTTCATTTCATGCTTGATTTACTTTAATTTGTCTGATAGGGCACAAGGATTTGGAAATGGCCCATCTTTCGGGGGAAAATGTTCTGATTTTTCTCCGGCATTGTTATGTGGAGGTTTTTGACTTTTCTCTCCCCCCTTTCTCACTCCTCCGCCTCTTTTCTCCATCTCCATCTTTTTTTTTTTTCCTTCTTTGCTCCTTCTCTCTCTTCATCATCATTCCTTTTTTCCTTCCTCTACTAAGGGAGGTAGTGTTGGATCTTGCTCCAGTGCAACAGTCTGTTTGAGTGCATTTAGATTTGAGCTAACGCAGCACAAACAAGTTTTCCATGAGGTGTGATTTTCTGATGGGTGACGGCGACACTGGACTCATGTTTGCCTTTCAGCTCCACACTGGGAGCAGAGCAGCCGAGTGCTTCAAACCACAAAGATCTTATGTTTAAGTTAAGAGGCGACTGGCCCTCCAGTTTAGCGAGTGGGTGAGCGGCTGGTGCTGATAAAGTTGCTCCACAATGAGGGACAGCGACAAGCAAAGTGTCTGCAGATGCCTCAAATTCTCTTTTTCTCCCCCTCTGCTGGCTTGTCTGGCTCTGCCCGTCACATTTTATTACATCTATTTAGCAAATGAATGACAGTAGAGCTATGATTTTATAGAAGTGTGTTTCTTCCCAGGTCCAAAAATAATCTCTACCCTCTCCTGTTAAGGAGCAGGGCACACAGGCTCCCCCCCCCAAAAAAAAACAAGTCAAACCAGGTAGAACTGCTGAGATGTCATAAAGATACTGTGGCTCTGAAAGTGAACAAATCCCTGCTAAGGGGAAATA
>JAUZNJ010071004.1:0-25696 GCA_034780135.1 Jordanella pulchra
ACTGTTTTTTTTTTTTTTTGTTTTGTTTTTTTTTTTTTTTGCTTAGGCATTATAATCAGAGAAAAAGCCGAACCTAAATAAAAGTCAGTAAATTAAAATTTTATTTTAAAAGATCAAAAAGATCAGTTTTGCTGAAAATCTTTACAAATGGGGCAATGTTTGTATTAGTTAATAAAGCCTATCACAAATTATTATTATCCTTATATACAGCCTAAGATAACCTGAGTAAATATTGAATATAGTTTTCAAATCATAACTTATTTTTTCTAAGGACAGAAGGTATCTAAAACAACTTGGTTCCATGTAAACAGGTAGCTGCTCCCTACAGCTGAAAACTGTTAACTGGCAGCAAGCACAGCTGATGAGTGTTTGATATGATGTACAATAGGTCTTTAGTCAGTATTTGAGTCTCTGTGGACGAATGTTTGCAAAGCAGTTTTAATTTATTCACAAATTTAGCTAAATCTAGCTCTCTTATATTAGCAAAGTTAACATGCTAACCTGAAGTGTACATACACAACCAAGACGATCATAAAACATGTGCATTTGGTTAAAGTTAGAAAAAAAACAAATAGACAGAAAGAAAATGATTTAAAACTGTAATAGTTTTCTTATGTTAAACTAATATTATGTTTGCATTAATCATTTGACTTTTTCAAATCATTTCCATAAAAGTATGAACTAACTGAGGCTTTCTTTAGTCTAGTATAGATAAAAACCATACTAATAAAATATAAAATAATTAAACTGTGTTTTGGTATCGATTTTATGGATACCTCAGACCTTCTTCAAAGTTATTTAACTGTAGACTTCTTGCCAAAAGACTCCCTTAAATTAATATATATGTATAAAAAACTACATCAATAACCACATTCATGTGCAGCTACACTCAGAGGCTGGTGTCTGCTGCTCTGAGTCCAGTCGCTGTATTCTGGGTGTCGTTATGGAGTCACATTTTATGACCTTGTGATTAGTGTTTTTATGGCTGTAGGGAGGTCTGCAGATGGTCTATGTAAACCTGTCACACTGGGACTCTTGTGGGGCTGTGAAGTAGAGAATTAAAGCTCTGTTACAGCTGAGGTAGCATAAACAGAGACAGAGTGCCCTCTTCTGGAGGCTGTAAGACACTACAATCATGATGATCACGAGGAACTGCAAAGTTGTTCATATTGAAAGTAGCTTAAATGCATGACCCTTTCAGTTTGTTGATTTTAACACTACTACTGTACCTGAGTTAAACAGTTTTAGAACAGTTTGATGGAATTACATGGTTTCAGTCCAGTTGGAAAGTCGAGTAACACTGCTAAAAATAAAACAGAAAACAAATAACATAGTTAATGAAAGCTGTAATTTTAGAATTGACTTTAGTAAACCCTTTGGATTCATACTTGGAAAACAGCTTGTCTATAGAAGTACTGAAAAAATTTAAAAGTTACCTTTAGTAAAGCTGATAATTTTCAAATATTCAAGTGTGAACAACTACTATAATGTGACATGTTGTATAAAATTGAGTTGATACCAGTTGCTTCTTAATTCAATGCCTCCATGCTGAAAGGATTTTAACTTTGAACAGAGCTTCTCAAAAAAATTGATGGCTTGAGCAGAGGTCTTGTTATCCTAGAGACTATTGATGACCCTTACATCCTGCACAGCTAGCTGGCATTAACAGGCCATGTGTTATGCGTTTTACACATTCTTTAACATCCAGGATCCAGTTTCACTCACTTAGGTTTCTGTTTCACACATGTGCCAAAGTATTGTTAATGGGATGACAGGGAAGGAAAACAAAAGAGTAAGATGTTTTTTTTTTTTTGGAGAAATGGGCAGTAAATATATTAACATCTAAAATATTTTAATTAAAAAAATAAAAAATGTAAAAAAATTAGGGTATTCCTCACTGTAACTGTATAGTTAGAATGTTTTCAATATCAAAATAAAAATTGTATCCCAGAAAGAAATATATATCTTTCATCCATTTTGTTATATCATGAATTACCCTATTGTTATTTTCTAAAATAACTATTTGTTAAAGAAATGTTTTACTTTTAACATTATGTCTTTTCAAATCAAGAAAAAAATGATCACTTGAATCTTAAAGCATAATAAAAAAATCTCATAATGGACTAATGAGGCGATTTGAATAGTAACCTTTTTTAAAAATGTCTTTCATAAATTAAGTTAATGAATTCTATAAAAAGAATTTAGTGACCTTATTTAAAAACAACCAAGTGAAACAAAGATAAAAATTGTTTAAATTAGAAAATAGACAAATATTTTTTTATAAATGGTTGTATAAAATTAGTAAAGATAAGGAAATGAAGACTTGAAAAACCATATAAAATCAAAGAAGTAAACATAATTTTATCAAGCCTAATAATGACTCACCATATCTGAGCCAGCACTGTGAAATAATATTGGAGTAAAACATTCAAAACCAACAACCAATTACCTTTGATCTAGTTTTTAAACATTTCAACCAAAAATTATTTTACTGTGCCTTGTGCTGGTTCAGATATAAAAATACTCATGTTGACCAACACCGGTCAACAGAGGTTTTACTGGACACCAAATGTCTCACCAGCCATTAACAGCCAGCAGAGACCAATTTTAAAAATCATTTCTCTTCTCTCCCTTCTGTTACAGTTAGAGAGTTCTTAATTTCTTTCTTTCTAACATGTAGTTATAGGTGTTCATTAACCGTCAAAGCACTTGTATGCTAAATCAAATTTCATTTCACGATTCATTACTTTGAGCTCCCAATGCCTGATTTTTCAGCCAAAACCCGTCAGTTAGGACGTAATGAAGTCTGAGAAATGAATGAGATGTGTAACATGGAAAATATGAAACAAGTAGCACTAAAATGCTCCATTGTAAGTTAGATTGAGAGTGAAATACATTTAGGGTTTTCCTTAATGACACTAACACATACACACACACCAACACACTGACTCAGAGGATTAATGGAACTTCAAACACATTTTTCTTTGTAATGCATCATTATGAAACACTGAAGCTGTCAGAGAGAGGAATCAGAGCACTTTGGTCACAGGGATGGTGCATATAGGGATGGTCTGTTGTTTAAAGTTGGAGTACACCCTTGACCACCGTTCAAGGGTGACACAGAGACACACGGGACAAAAAACCATCTCTGCAGTTATTTGAAAAACACTTTAAGTTGTTTTACTGATGGTGGAGAGGCGCACAAGGATTACTGAACAATAAACACAACAGGTGTCTAATTGGAAAGTTAATGTAATGTCTTTTGTTTTTGGAAAATTGGAATGGAAGTTCAGAAAAACTAATTTGATTATCCCCAGCAGTGTTTGGAAAAGTGATTAAGCCCCAAATTGTAAAATTGATTAACTAAACTTTGCATTTATAGGTTTTATTAGGCAGTCATGTAAAATGTCATAGAAATAAACTGTTTCTTTTATTTTCTTTGCACCAAGGCAGCTTAATGTATGAAAGTGGTAGAACGCACTACTATTTTTTGATAGTTGTTTACAAAGAGGTTATATAACTAATGTTATGTCTGTTGGTTGTGATGAGGAGTATTTTAGACATGAGAACGAGTTTGTTCTTTTAAGATAACGTAAACCTTTAATCTGCAAAGTCAGAAACTATTGCTGGCTATGTTACAGTCACGCTTAGTTCAAAGAATGGTTCTTAAGACAGTATGGACAAGCTGCAGTTTAAACAGTTGTACATACTCTTCATTAACTTTATTATACAGTCGTTTGATAACAAAAGTCTTGCTGAAGGAAAGTCCTGGGTTTTAATTCCAACAGTCTGTCAGTTTCTTCTGGGCATATAAGAAGGTATTTCTGGGTACTTTGGCTAGTTCTGAATACATCTGGTTCCTATCCCTAACTCCTCTTCCTTTACCTTTCGTGAAGTCAACAGTAAGAACACTATCCTGGATAGTAAAAGAAGGAACACTGCTGTTCTGAATCCAGACAGACGTAGCTATAGTCATCATGAGACACAAACACAAATTGATGATGTTTGTTGAATTGGGACTACAGCCTCCTGAAGAAGAACTGCAAAAATTGAAGTTGGACAACTATAGTGAATGGCTGTAGATCTCCATAATTAAAACCCTAAATATATGAGGGTGTTTACATTTGTATGTGTCACACAGAGTATAATTGAAGCAGTAATGGTCCTTTGTTAATTTCCATGAGGTGGTCTGTGCCTATACTTCCTGTTACTGTTGAAATCCTAATAGGTCCAAAGCACAGATAGGATTGCCATGAGCTCCCTGTGCTTAATGAACTATGATAGGAAGCATCCAGGCTCCTTTTCCTACCTCCTTCCTTACTTTCAGCACTATTCAAACAATATTTATCATAGCGACTGCTATGACTTCCTCTTCGGCTAAGGAGTACTTATTGATTTGTTGTATGCGGGTTGAGCCTCTGGCGTACTCCAGCTGTTCTGAGAACATGTGAGAAGGAGATTAATAGACTGTTTCTAAATCTCTCCTTTAAATGTAAGCATTTATATTTTTGTTCTGTGTGTCTCTGTGCCGCCCTTGAACGGTGATCAAGGGTGTACTCCAACTTTAAACAACCGACCCTGGGCTATATGCACCATCCCTGAGTGCAAGTAAATAAATTGGATAACAGTCAATAAGATAATCTGAAGAGATCACCAACAATTCTAACCAAAACAATACCCCTGTAGTCTTAAAGGGTTATTTTTTTTTTATTTCTAACCCACTCTTACATTAGTCAACTGAATCAATTTTTGTTGGCTGTGCTGATCTTAAACCATATTTGTTTAAGGAGCAGTAAAAATGTAAACTAAATTGAGTGGTATGGTAGAAGAAGAATGAATAGCAAGATTAAGCCTTTTCAAGCTACAGCTATTTTATTAGATGGTTGTTAGTAATTATCCTTCGCTTTTTTTGGAATGCATCTATTTAAATATGTTTTATTTTCTATTTGCACCTTAAAATACAGATTATTTACAAATGTAGGAATATGACTTTGAAGGTGGCTTTTTAGTGACTAAATCCCCTCTAAATATTTCTGTGCTGATATCAAGGATTTTGACAACACAGCTAATAAAAAAAATACTTTTCAAATAAGAAAAAGTCTGAAATTAAATTTAGAGAGAAATAAATCATGATAATATAATCCTTAAATGAATCATAAAGAGCTGCTAGAGAAGTCTTTCCATGTACAGTGCTTGCTTTATAATAATGTATCAGCTATTTTTGGATTTAGCAACAGTAAACTCATGTGCTCCACTTTCTGTCCATGTTTGCCACATTTGAACCAAGCTCCTGCCATTACCCAATAAGTGCTCAAGAAAAAAAGACTGCCCTGCTTGTTCAGCAGTTTTTAGTCAGACAGTCCTTGTGGCAGCTCTACATGTGCTCAGAGTTATTAATAAAGGCAATAATTTCTCATAAAATGCACCATATAGAGCTCTACATCACATTGCATTTCATGCCAGTGCCATACACTACTCCCACATGTTAGTGGTCACCTCTCTAGTCAAAATCTTGTAATACATTCATCTTTAATTTGTTGGATACAGTTAAATCAGAGGTATAATGTATCTATATTTAACTCGGCAGTGCCTTTGCTTGGAAAATTTAGTGGAGACTTGCTTATTTTCTCAGGTGCTTGTACTTTGAAGGATAGTGAACCACAACCGTGGAGATTTTCACTCCACAGAGCCACACTCACTCCAGAGTATGGCCTTCTGGGAAGGGAGCATGTGTCAACTAGGACTTGGCGATGGATGGTGGATAGTGATGCAATAATCAATCATGACATGCTCCATTAATGCTGTTGGAAAGAAGAGACTTTAAGACATGGAAGATAGCCTTTTTCATCTAAACATGGAGACATAGAGACTTCTTATTTGCAGTAGGTCATAACACCCCTCAGGTCAACAATTCAGGAGTTATTTATACTGTTAACCTAGTTCCTGTTTATACAGTTTTATGCCATTCATCTTTTATTTTAATGATTAATTTAAGTTTAATCATTCTGACAGTATAATGTGTTTGCAATACTCACATAAGAGAAATATAATTAATAAGAAAAGTTTGAACAGGACATTTCGATCATTGTTGCTCTAAATAAATATGTGATGTTTCATAAAACTAAAGAAAATGATCTTTTTAATGAGAGGTTTTGTAATTTTCTAAGTCTGGTTGTTATAAAGCCCTTTAGTTTTTACAATTTTTTTTGTTTTTTAATGTGATGTTTATTCAGTTAAGTCATACAGGCTGATTAGCTAAAAGTTTTTTTTTTCATTCAAGGAAAACCAGCTGAAAGCATTGACTTTGCAGGGACTTTGAAGGGACTGCCAAATGGAGTAGTTGGCTTCTCTGGATTTTATTTAGGGTCATTAGAAGAAAGGGAACGGAAAGCCCACCATAGTTTTCCGATTTTATTTACAAGACATGTATTATACCTTTTATAATTTCCTTACAGCTTCACAGCTATATGTCCTTTTTGATGGTCGATTCCTAGGAAAGTTATTGATTCTTTAGTTTTGTACAATAAGTATAGCGCATGCACTTTATTAAAGCTCAAGATGTTGCTTTGTTCTTAGATATATGTCAAGATGCAAAATGATGATAAAATCTATTTCCTGTGAGTTTTATTTCTTTTGACATCCCTCTACCATTGTTTTGAAATGAAAATAAACATTTCCCCTCCAACTTACAGAGCTACAACAGCAGTCTGCCCTCTTGTTAGTTCTGTAAACATCTTGAAACAGCATGTCAGGGGAGCAACCAGACTACTTTAATCTCTGCCTTATTATTTTCAGAGGTGAATTTAAAAAGAAGCGTAGACTTAAATTAGACAGGACAGAATAGCATAAAAATGTAATTCCAAAAAGTTCAACTGGATGGGACAAATAGTGACTGAAGTAGACACATGGATTTGCAAAAGCGTTGACTTAAGTGGAGAAAGACAGAGCTGCTTTGGATCCACATGTTTGTACAGCTGAGCGCAAGCTGAAGAAGCCCAGGCCGCTCTCTCACAGTCCATTAGGCCCTAAGCTCCACGGAGTGCTGCACTCAACACATAAACAGCCTTCTAGAAAAGCTTTGGGATGTATAGGAGAGGCAGAGAGATGCCAGGTCATCCAATAAGAAAGAACAACCACCTTTTCACATTAGGACAATACCTCCAGATTAAAAGGAGATACTAGAGAGACGTAAGATAAAGACAGTAACGATTGGATCAAGTCCAAAATATTGCATGTATACATTTTTTATACTTAGAGTTATTATTTATGTTGGTTCAAACTATGTCTTTAAGTCTATTTAGATTTTCTTTAAAATGTTTAAAGCTTGTGCATTGCAGATAAATCATTTGTGTGAGTGAGACTGTTAACAATAATCAGTGGAGTCTAACCACCATTGGCCTTTACGGCCTATAAGAAACCATAAGACATGCTGTAAAATTTATAGAATGATAGCAAACTACTTCCTCATTTCATAAAGTTGTGCAGGAGTTTAATAATTATGACATTATTGCACCTATATTAGAGACATTATGTCTCTAATATAGGTGCAAAGACTACAGAATGTCGCAGAAAACAAGCATCTTACTGTGAGAAGGTACACAATAACTGATTGTGTCCAAAATAAAATAATCAGCCAGGATCCATCTTTATATTGAGATAGTAGGTTATTTTGTTTATACTGAAATATGTTAAGGAGTTAAACAGAACAACGGAAATGCATAGTTGAATGTCTAAGCTGTTTGTCTGCTGCTGCCTGTGCTCATATTTTTTTTGCATTTCACTTAAAAACATAAAAAGAATCAAACACAAAGGTGGTGCTAAAGTAGTAGAAACATAATTTCTATCGAAAAATGCCATAAACTGGATTAATCATTTTGAATATTCAGGTATTTGCAAAACTACTACCATCTGTCATCTTTGCAAACTAAAGTTTGAAACCATCAGCATTGTCAGTAAGATGTTTTAGGCAGATTTTTACAGAATATTTCTACTGGGCAAATTCCTCAACATTCAAATAGGTGAGAATAAACAGGAAGCGATGAGAGAAACTGACTGATTCAACAATTATATCGTTTTAGCTAAGAAAGCAGCCTGTGTGTGAGTTGAATAAGGTATTACTGATTTGTCTGTGTTTCTGTTTGTTTCATTGAATTGAGACAAATGTGTTAGTTGATGACCTCTTGGACTCACTTTTTGACCGAAGTTCCAGTGTTTACAGCCTGCAGAAATTTGCTGTGCCATTATACAAAAAAACAGTACGAATGTTATTTGTATTTTTAAAAAATTTCTTGAATTTGTAAAACATTTGTCGAATACACGTATTTGCTTCACAGCAGTTAAGCTAAAATTCCCTAAAAATTAGCATTCTAACATGGTTTTACTAAGACCTGATGTGGTCACTTATTTTACAAGATCACCAAAATTCACTGGTTGCAGATATCACAAGTGGAAGAGAAATATTTTCTGCAAGAAAATTTAGAGGATTTTGCACATTTTTGGTTGAAATGGGAAATGAACCGCCTGGATGTATCAAGTTTGCAGTTTAGCTTATAAATATAAAATACATATATTGTCAATATGTCATCTTAAGGCACTTTACAGAGAAAATTCAGATCATACAGTTAGATTTATGTACGTTTTCGAAGGAAAACCAGCTGATTGCGTCGACTCATCGACTCTTCAATAATCTCACACACCAATCATGCAAGAAACCATGCAGAACCAGGCTCAGTGTGAGCTGTAATCTGCTGCGACTGACTGGGGTTAAAAGAGATACAATCAGATATACCAAAAAAAAAGCAGAGATACAAAGGTAACAATTAACCAGCTCCACAGGTGGCCCGTCCAGGAAAGATACAGCCAGGCAGACAAACCCTGAGCCAATATTCATGTCAGAGGACCAAAGATAGCACATCCAGTTAGTCACAGTAAGAGAAACAGGCTGAGCTCCAACATCTATAAATAAAGTTGATGGCAGCAGCCTAGTTGATATTTCTCTCTGGGATGACGTCATAGCCAAATAGGAACAAACCAGATGAAGCTACTATGATGAGCTAACAAATCCTGTATATATTTGTAATGTACACTGACCCTTTTCCTTCTTTTGTCCTTTTCTATATATTTACATCCAACAGGAAGACAAATAAACATACCTTCGCCCTGTAGAATAAAAAAAAATTATAAATAAAAACTAAAATGTGCTCTGACAACCATGGAGCAGGATATAACTTGGAAAGCTAAACCTTTTGAGGAAAAAAGATGCCCAAGCATTCTTTTGTGATGCTCTTCAAATGTCTACGTCTGTAGCTCACTCCGGTAACATACAAAGGCAGAAACAGACTGAACAACAAAGCAGCCCTAAAATTGAACTCCACCCATAAAAGTCAGTGCAAGGAAAGTTATAAATACAAGTCATTCTGACTAAACTTGTTAAGACCAGAGTATTCTAGTCTTGCATGAATATAAACAAAAACTTTAAGACCTAATAACTACAGTCCTTTTCTCTGACGTTATGCCAGTTATGCAAATGAAAACAGCTGGGCAAGCAAAGCTTTCCTGAATATTGGAGATGCTTTAGTTTTCCAAAATGGAGATCAACCCAGGTTACAGGTCTCGCCATTTAAGGAAAGCATATTAAGCTAGTTATTTTTTTCCTCTTTCCTCAGGGAATCAACAAAAACTAATAGCAAACGCATGGTAGCTAACCTAATGCTAACCTGTTTTGAGCTGCTGTTTAAGACAAACAATAAAAAAAAAAACAAAGAGTTAATCAGAAGCAATACACATTGTATCTACTGATGGTGAGATGAAGCCTCATGAGGCCTTTGAACCATTTGCCCAAATTGCTTCAACGAATCACTCATTTCATGGAGCTTCATGGGAACATGACACCACCTACTGGTGCAGCTCATAACTACAATTATCATTATAATCTATGACGTTTCCAATAGTTTTTCTTGTTTGTTTGTTTTTTTATCTTAATCCCTTTGAAACTGTTCGTGATTGTGTATGATATATATATATTTTTAATTTTGTTTGTGTAAATTGTATTAGAATAGATAAATCTTTTAAGATATGTTGTTTTATGTCATTTTAGTGACATAAATTCAAGCAGACCCTGAACGTTTGTGCCACTTGGGCAATGATGAGTAAAGTAAAAGGTGTTGGTCGGTTTTATTCAAAACAGTTATGTGTCCACCCAATCGTTTTTTAAAACTAATCTAATTAGATAACGTTTTTAAGCTAACTGTGTTGGTATAAGGGCAAATCAATACAAATTGGAAACTTTGTCTGAAATACTGATTAATTAGTGCAACTTTCAAAAGCCGCAATTGAGGATTGAACCAGGAACCTTTCAGGCTGGAGTCACATTATTACAGCTACACCACTGTCACCACTACCAATACAGAGGAAATAGATATAAGCTAATTATGGGGACACAACTGACAACGATGATTTGTGTAATACAAACAATTTTTTTCACAAACTAGATTGGTTGTTTTTCTAACCAATCTCTTCTTAGAGTGAATCCAAGCTCTGTGTAAACACTTGACTGAACGCAGCTCTTCTACAAGCTCCCACATCTTGCCTGAATACTGAAGCTGTTTAAATGCCTGTGAAAGTTCGTGGGTGATCTGAACCACTGCCCGAAGCGGTCACGTGGTATTTGCAGTGGCGAGGCTTCGGACGTCATCTTTTTCAGCCCCTCCCCTACTTGAAGCAAGCCTCGAAACGCGCTTTGCGGAAACGGCCCGTCCACTACTCGATACACGCCTCGAAGCCTCGGCCCATCTCATATCATCACTACAGTCTTGTTTCTTTGACCTCTTTTATGAGCTCAGTTTATGTTTGACATTTATAATCTTTGGGTTAAAATAAAAAACAAATTATCTTTCTAATATATCCTGTGACTCCTCGTGTTTTTAACTCGGTGCATCACATTCTAATCAATATTTAAAAATGCACCAATCTTTGGTAATTTTCCCATTTCATCAGCTGTAAATGTATATATTGAGTGTGGGATTTAGGGTAGCAAACGCTATCTATCCAGCTAGCCAAACATTTTTGAATGCAAAATTTGAATGCATGGGAAAGCAGTGCTTGTTAAATATTGAATCCAAAAAGTCTTTCACTAATCAGATATTGACAAAAACCTATTGGTAAAAAACTGCATACCTTTACTTTACATACCTATTTAGCCACAGTATCTAGACTCCAATATGTTTTTGCTTAACTTGAATGAGATCTTAAGCCATTTTAGTCCAGACTGTTCTACACTCTCCTTGAAAACCCAGATGTTCTCTTTTTCTTCTGTTTTCAGTGATGTGAGGAAGTGTGGGAGCTGGAAGAGAATAAGCACTCTCTGCCCGGAATACCATTGTTTTGTTGAACTTCTCAATAAATGTTGTGTTTTCAGCTGCTTTCTGGAAGAAAAAGAACACAAAGCTCAATAGTTTTCTCGTTTTCCCAGTTTGAGCAATAGTCTTAATGTTCCCAAGATGTATCACCTTATGCTACTTTGGAGTATTGTACAGCAGCCAATTTTATCACTTGCATAGATATCACCCAACGCCTTTCACCACAATGAGTATCAGGTTTATCGGGAATCCATTAGAAAACTGGCACCCTATCAATTTTATAAAACCTCATCTTGCTGAGAGACATCTTAAACATTGCATGGAGGCAATGTGAATAGGGGACCAGTATTATGGGAAGAACCTTGTGCCTTCAGAAACTGAATTGAAGCTGCACTGAATTACTTGTGACATTCAATTAAGTGTTGTAATTTAGGCACTGGTTCTGACCAACATTGTTACTCAGATGTGCATAGTTGTCTCATATCTCTGTCACCTAAATAACCTGCCCTATACTGACCAATGAATGTATTTGTTAATTGTATTCTGGCTACACAATACCAATCTGTTTTTAAGTCAAGAGGGTTTAATTGCTTTAGAATGATGTAGCTGTAGAGACAATGGGACTCAAGCAAAAAGTGTTTTCGTATGAACAAATTTGTTCTTTAAACATTTGAACGAGTAATTTAGGATAAAATGTTGCTCTCACTGTATTTCTCGAAATTTTACACAAGCAGCCAGCTGTCATCCAAACTTAGTTTTTCACTAAATGACTACATTTGCTGTTGCTGAAAAGAAATTGTCCATTTCATCAGGCTACAGCATCATATATTATGCAACTGCAGTTGTAGATTACATTTTTATTCGCTGCTAACTATTGGTCCTTACATCTGCAGCTGGCATGTCGGGATCCAGAGGACTCTGGTTTAACTTGTTGGTATCTTGTTAAAAGAAAGAATATCTGGAACAGAAAATTGATAGAACATTCAGAAATGTGTTGCTGCTTCAAACTCGTTTGATAGTAAGATTTTCATTTATTTCACTCCTTGGCTTTGATATTATAAAAAATCTAGAATGTTTGAGTTTGGGGCCATCAGAATCCCTTAAAGTTTCACCGTTGACATTTTATAATGTTCTGAATGAAAGAGATGGAGAGTGCAATGAAGAGATGACAGATGTAGTCTGGAGATGTACAGCACTGGTGTGCATTTGTATTAAAAGGAGATTTTGCAGAATATTGTTGTGTTGGTTGATGGTAAACTCATATTAATACTCTCATGCTCTCAGTGCCATTTCCATGATTGAACACCTTCTGACGGGGGTGAGAAGTCGAAGCCCTCCCACTTATGTGCAGCCTTATATGGTATTATTTGGGCAGTAATTATGCAGATCTACATTTGTTAGGAATGTGCACTCATTTAGACAGGTGTACTGCATCAGAAATGTAAGACAAGAATAAGAAAATAATGTTGCATGAGGGACAATATTATAAGGACAATATCTGGATCATCCCTCAAACTCCATTTTTTGTTTTAAGTAAACTATCCATTCAGTTTTTATAGTGAGCGGATCCCATATAGGAAAGTGCATCTCTACTTTTTGAGGAATATTGTTTCTTTTGTTTGTTTACAAGTGTGCTTACATATCTATTTTGAAAATCACTGGAAAGGGCTGGTTAATCATGTCAGGTCTGCAATTTTACCCAAATACAAAAATGAACAGAGTTAAAAACAAAGGATAAATGTTTTGATAAAAAAGACAACATTTTAAAGAACTACACAATAGTAGCTAACTGTGCACAGATGAATGATGGGCATTCGACAGCCATGGCAATTGAATAGGACATCAGAGAATCCAATGCAAGAATGAAGCATTGAGTAATGGGAACCCAAATGTTTAAATGCTGTGGGAAGTATGGATAAAGGCATAGAGTGTAAGTGAACGTAATCAGATGAAAAATAAGGAACAACTAAAAGAGAAAAATATGCAAAGGGGCTGAGGTAGAATGGATAGAAAAATAGCATGAAAAAAGTAATAAATCTTATATAGTCAGTTTAAGTAATCGACCTTCAAAAATAGTTCATTTACTGGCTCTAATATATATTTGGCCTTTCTACCGAATGCTTAAAATGTGTCTGAAGTATGCTGAAACAGAGCAGGTTTAAACATAAATAGATACTATCCATCAAAATAAAACCATTTTCTAAAGGATCTAATTATTCAAGTAAAACTGTAATTGAAAGCTTAATTATTACCCATTGTACCTAGAGAACTCAACTCAGAGAACTTTTGTTGCTCTTATATTTTTCTTGCATGCTCAATCAAAGGGAATCAAAGGGTCCAAGTGTCACAGGTTCATTTTTAAAAATCATAAGCAGACCTGAAGCTGGTTTCACCACAGAAGGTATCAAATTTTAAACTATTCCATTACATAGTTGGCAGCCTATCAATTTCACCAGACTTTATGTTTAGTAAAAGGCACAACTCTGCCAAAGGATGGAGGTGTTCTGAATATGGGACCCGTATTAACACAATGAAAAAACACTCTATTTTGTTAGGGCTGTACGTGCTGGCAGGCACTGTTGTATTTGTAGTCTTAGTCAAACAGTGTTCCTTCAGACTTTCTATCATTGTAACGAATCTGATGAATGCTGACCTCTTGGCAGGACAAATATATACATGTTCCAAATGTGTGCCTAGCATGTAAGGTATGTGCTGTGTTGCCTGTTTTACTTGTGCTGTAAAAGCACTGAACCACCTGCACATGTTTTGGTCAATAAATCTCCAAAGATCCAGCAGACTCAAAGACATGTCTATACTTCAGAATCCTAAAGTTTCCTTCAGCTGTCTGGACTGAGGCTGTTTGATGAAGATGTTAGTGACCCTCCTGTTAACTCTGCACACAAACCCTCAGGACTTCTCCTCAAACCTCTTTTCTGAGCAGCCAAGTTTCGAGGCCAGGCATGTGATGTGCCGCGGAGCTGTGACGAGAAGATCGCCATTTGGGTGTGACGGCCAAAGAGATGAGTGTTTTCCAGCACAGTTGGAGATTTTTTTTTTTAGACACTGCTGCAAGGACCACACAGATGTCAGGGCTCCTTTCCATTGACTCATAGATGATTAAATGAGTTTCGGGATATTTTCTTTTAGCTCCATAAAGACATAAGCTGGGAAAGCAGTAAAAGATGGTGACGAAAGATGATTACTATGGAAATAAATTAACCAGGGTGGAAAACAAAGTGGGTAAACAGAGAGAGAGAACTTAAAACAAACCAATGCAATTTTTTTAAATCCTGCTTATTTATTCAGATGTCTAAACTTGTAATCCACATTTTTTTTTTCACTGAAACACTTATGGAAATGTAGACCCCCAGTGTCTGAGATGAATGTGTAAAAAGTTGGGAGATAAAGGATTACTTTTTAAGGACTATGAAGCCTCCCAACTTATTTCAGTAATGATGAGACAGTATGAGATATAATGCACCCCCATGAGTCAGCTCCTTCCACTTCTTCCTCAGATTAATGGGCCATGTTGGGAAAAGTGTGCAGTGAGGCAGAGACCATAAATAAGGTATTTAAGTGGGCAGCCATGGCAGCTGTGGGCTCTGTCTGTACAAAGACAAAGAACAAGTTGTGATTTACTGGTGCAACATTACGGTTTGGCACATAACAGATAAAAGGAAGACACAATGAATGTGATGTTTGACAGTCGCACAAACCTTGAGCTGGAAAGGTTTCTGCTCAAAGTCACAGAAGCTAGCAAATGGTTTTGATGCCTGCCCAGGCCATGTTTTTGTTTTCTGAAACTTACCTGGAAAAAATCCTCTAAAGTGATACAGACTATCTAGGTCAAAACATGACCTCATATGAGCCCGTATTTTGACTTCCAGCTCACCTGTACTCTTTGATCTTTAGCCAGCTTTCAGTTTCCTATCAGTTAGAGAACGTACCACCTTTAATAACTGTTCAGAATATTGACTTTAGCATATTTATTTCTCTGTTCATGAGCTATAGCATTTAACAGAAGAAATGTGAATAGAAACTCAGCCTAAGGAAGATTTATGCACACTTGTAAAAGTGCTTGTATTTTTATATTATTTTAATATTTTCAAAATTCATCATGACTTAAGCTTTTAAGGGGAACTGTATGTGATAAATTGCCACAAAGCAAAAAATAATTGTATAGTTGAAGCAAAAGATTAATGATTTTAAAATTATTCTTTCCATTAAATTTCTGGAAAGCTTGCTTTTCTTTTTTTCATTTTGCTGCAGCTTTTTCTGAATTTATAGGATGAAGTCCCATAAAAACCATTAGTTTTCAGACATATTTTAACTAATATACATCTTATTTTACATAATCTCAAAGCAAATATCCCATATCTCTTAAACAGGTGAATTAGGAAATAAATTGGGGAGCAATTTCTTAAGTTTTATAAGGACTCTCAAAGAGCCCTTATCAAATTAAAGTTAAGTAAAGTAAAGTTGAGTCTTACAGCAGTAAAATCATTTCACAACTCTGAATCTACTGTAAAAGGACATGAAAGTCAATCCAAACTGGCAAATAAAAGAGAGTATTAATCAGAGAAGAGAAGAGAACAGCTGAGTTGGGGAAAAAATCTTTGACTGGAACTTAACTATTACTATTTTTTCTGCTTGATATTGTCCTTCTCTCTGTCACAAACTTCCAACCTGAATAATTTAGTTGTTTTCAACAACTAAAACATTCAGCTAATAACCGTGAGAAAGCTTCATCTTGGAGCAAAGATTCGTAGAGGGTGACATAACCTTTTACTGAAACATTAGGATTCCTTTGAGGATTCTTAAGAAGGAGGGGGTGTAGTCAACTTAATTTAGCATTAAGAGCAGGTCCCATTTTGAGTAAAACAGTGAGAGCAGATGTTCACAACCCCAGTGGCTGAATTTCGAACGTGGAAAGAGGGACTGTACTCCTAACACGCTGCTGTGGAAGGGAGTCAGCACACTTGATCCGTGAATTTACGAGCTCAACAGCGAACACCACCCACTGAATACCACACACAGCTGTACTGCTGCTGCTGGACAAGGTGAGACCAGCATTGACAGATGAGGACCCAGGATCCACAGGAGTGATGTATTGCTGCTAAACTTATGTAACCTTTCTTCCAGAAAAAGACTTTGGGGTGGTGTTAAGCTGTCTAATCCTCTCTTCTAATGATATAGACCTTGCATAGTTGCCCTTTAGCTTATATTTACAGGACACCACTGAATGAGGAGTAAAGTCTTTTTATTGTTGGATGGATCCCAATATTTTATATCACATAATCAAATAATTTCTAAACCATTCAGGAGTAACAGAAAATGTTTAAATTTGATTGTAACTAAATCTCTTAGTCCCCTTGTAAATGTTTTACCTTCAAAAATTGTATGTAAGCAAGATGGCCTACAAGCCTGACTCACTTAGATTGGAAACTTGGATAGCTAAGGATGTTTGTATGTAGTTTAATCGGACATTTAATAAAAAAAAAAAAAAAAAAACTATTTAAAAGTTAGTTTAAAATTTTTCCTGTCCAATGTAACAACGTTAATCAGGAAGGAATCATTTTATTTCTTTTAATTAAAGAGATGACATTTATTCCCGTTTAATGTGAGATACTGTGAAGTAAATGTAGTGATTTAAGCCTAAAAATAGGAAAATTTACTACATTGCAGCTTTTTTTGTACTTTGAAATTATACCACTTTTAAAGGCAGCAAAGCAATTAAACATTTCTAGAGAAATACAAGATTTTTTAAATGTAAATAAATAATGATAATAACTGAAGAGTAGCCCAAAAAACAGCCACACTTGGTTTCCTCTACCTTCAGAGACTGCTTGTTGGAGGCATTTATCTGGAGATTAATATCAAATAAAAATTGAAACATCCCTTTCATATCTTAACAAATTATTAGATTAATCAAAACAAATTATTAGATTAATCAAAATATTAACTCCCTTCCTCACATAATAAAAGCCAGACTGTTTTATCAATAACAACAACACCACACATTATCCCTGAATTAGATCATGTAAGAGCTTCACATTTTTCTTTACTTTGTTGGAATGTTGCAATAGAAATTGATGTGAACTGAGCTGCAGATCAACCTGCCAATATTTAGGAAACCCTGAACAGTAGATCATTAACACCACAGCACAAATCTGCCAACTGGACAGGGGTTTGATCAAGCAATCGACTGTAAGAAGGGTCAAACACCAAAAAATTCTTAACAAAGAGAAAAGCATTCAGGGATTAAAGAGAGAAGAGGGTCAGTAAACGTAATAATTTCCTAGAAAAGGTTTCAATACTGGATATTTAGTGTATATAACATTTTGTGGTCAGCACACCTTTATTCCACAAATATGATCTGTTAATGAAATATTGTTAACCCTTTTGGGGTAAATGACTAAAAAAGTCCAGTATGGCCTGTAAAATCTTTAATTTAGCCAGTCAATGAACTTCAATTTACTGCAGTCTGGTTGCAAGTAATGTTCACCACAGCTATGAATCTGAATTCATGTTTTTAAGCACTGTGTACAGATATTGACAAAATCCTAAATTATTGGTGAGATATTACCTTTTAATTCATCATATTAAAATACCTATAAAATTTTATTTGTTTTTCTTAATAAAATTCCTATAAATGTTTTTCAATAGTAAAAAAAAGAGGTTTTTATTTATGGCTTACTGGGTATTTATAAAATGATCTAAATCAATGATTACTGTTTTAGTGTCTTCTCCCAGTAGGAAATGGCACTATGTCAAAGCCTGTGCCTAATCCCACATTTTGATGTAAAGATTGCTCATAATCTTGTTATAGGAAACTATTGTAGCTGAGTGATAGTCTGCACCATAAAACAAAAGATCATTCAGGGTGTTTAAACTGTTTGATTTAATCTGTGACAAGCTGTTATTTTGTGCATCTTAATGCAAAGTCTTACCAGGATAAAGATGAAAATATTTTCATAGCTACTTCAGTCAAACTCTACTGTGGTAAATTTTATTTTTCCATTGTGTTAGCAATTCAACTCCAAATTGGATTGCATACAAAATATAATATACACTTTTAGAGAAAGCGTATAAATTCCTTAAAGAGGCCATCAAATTATATTTTATGTTCATGGATGTCTAGCAGACAAAAACAAACTTTATGTGAAAAAAATAAATAGCCAGAGTGTGGTGAGATTTTATTTTAGGTAGTTAGTTTGAGCTAAATCTAAGCCAACTTGTAAGTGCTGCCAATTCTTTCTCTGTTTCCAAGTGTGGGGCTCATTATACTAAACCTCTCAGGATAATAGGTCCATGAAATTTGCTCAGAGTTATAATGTCTGGTTTTATTACTAAAAAAGATATATAAGATATCCCTGTAATTCTGTTTATTTATTGGGACTATTAAACATATAATGAAGAAAAAAGAAGCTTATCGTAACGACATGGTAGTAAACATGTGCTTGTTCTAACTTCTGAAGACCTTTCTCTTTCTTTTCTTTGCCTCGTCTGAATGTGTTTACCATGAGGTTTTCACTCGATGTTGTATCACCACATGAGGGGGCTAGAGTACTCGGTTTATTTTTCGTTTTTGGTACATTAAGCAGTTTAACCTTCCCATATTTGACACAATGTGGTTCATGTAAATGTATTTAGTTGTTGTATACATACATTTAACATACTGTTAAGGCTTTTTTGCGCATTTAAAAAGCTCATAAGTAAAATAATTTTTAATTCTTTCTTTCTTTCTTTCTTTCTTTCTTTCTTTCTTTCTTTCTTTCTTTCTTTCTTTCTTTCTTTCTTTCTTTCTTTCTAAAACTCTTTAATTTGAAGCAAAAATGTCAAAAGACATCTTTATATTTTATTTACATGCATATTTAAACAAAAAACTAACAAACCAAAAAATAGTTTGACTTGTTGAGTGCTGTGAAAAAGTATTTGCTTTTGAAGAGCTGCAGCAGTTTTTTTTTTTTTTTTTGTCAACCTAAATGTTTTATCAAACATGTCAGTACTGCAAAGATGAATAGATAAACAGCAAACATAAAACCGATTTCAAGTTTTATCATCCTAGAATACCAATAAACCAAACGGGTCCTACACAGAAGCATCAGTACTAAACCCAACAAACTAAATCATGCAGCACACTTTTGCTTATGTTAATATATTGGGTGATAAGGCAGGATATGTTTCAAAGCCACATTTGCTGACATTTAGCACTCAGCCTTTCCTTTCTTAGTCCTTTATATTGTCTGATTTTGGGGATTTAGTGAAAACTACTCTTTGCTGCATCATCTGCATGGTTGGAATATCCTTCACTAAACATGAAAAAACCCTTTCAGGCTTTGGGAAAATAAAAGTAGAATAAAGAATCTAAAGGAATTCTACTCACCAACATCATGATTGATAACAGAATGAATTTGGACATTTAACGTTACATGGAAATTAGATGTTCATCAGTAATTAGGTCTGGCTGTCGCCGGTGAAGTTAAAGTCTTTTATTCCCTAAAAGGTGTAATTATTCAGAGTTACAGTATGATTCAAAAGTGGTGAAAATGACATCTTTAGAAAAATCATCATTGTAATAATAATAATCATACTATAAAAGTGCATTTTGTAAATTCATTGATTATCTTTGTGTGATATTGACAGGTGTTTTCATCGGAAGTGTGTGTAACAACAACAGCAATACACAAGTAATCTGTGCAGAGGCAAACATGTTTTCTGCATATCTGCATGAACAACTGTTGGATTATCTAAAGAGATGAATCTAATCAAATAAGTTTATTTTCCTCGGAGGGACTGTCCAATTTTGTGGCACCATGCAACAGTTGTTTTAATCTGTGGTGACTTTTGCCCTCATCTTGACATTTAAAATCTTGACAACAGTGGACATGTCCAACCTTCTTACAGTGGTTTGGTTGGACAAGCAGCAGGTTCAGCCATGATTTTGGAGAGCTCCGCTTCCTGAAGGGTAACCTCTACTGGTACTCGCTTTAATTGACTAAAATGAATCATTTCCTACAGTTTGATATCAAACAGTAACTTTCATTGAGTCACAACAAATGGTATTAAAATAAAGTATACAAATTTTATACATACATTAGAAGTTGTGTGTAATTTGGGACCATAAAATAAAATTTACAACTTTTGCCTGGAAGTAAGTTAATATACATTTTTTTCGTTTGTGGGTAAACAATACAATATTCCTATAAGATTCTCAAGGTAAGATTTGAGTTAATTTATTTGCAGTTTTTTTTTTACAGCTTAACACTGCAACACCACATAACTTTTGTCCCATGTATTAGTGTATTTAGAGATTAGAATGATTTTTCTGGTCAATATACAGCCCGTGGCATGTATTGATGCTTCTTTTGAAGTAAGATTTAATCTAGAGGTAGATGTGGTCTTTTCTTTACAAATGACTCCATGATTTCCCAGTCTGTTGGTCCAAAGTAGTTTGATAAAAGATTCTAAAACATGAAGGGAGACTTTTATGACAATGTAGTGTTGCCAGGGGTCTAGCGACCCTAGTGGCTAAAAGTTACACAGTGGCTTCTTCCAATCGAGCAAATTTGTAAAGAGCGCTTAAAGACCAAGTGACACTCAGTACGCCTTCAAATTTAAGTATGCTTACAGACATGCTAAAATAAAATAGTAAATTATTCAGTTATGGATTAGATTGTAAATATTGGCCAAACGGATTTACAGTTTAAGCTGAATTTCATATTATCCTCTGCAGAGATTTTCTTGTGTGCTTAGATTGTGCGAGCAGTGCATATCGCATGAGTGTACATCCTAGAGGCAACATGGGAGTGGGGATATCCGTAGGCGGCAACAATCAAACACAACGCCAATTATTCGTTATATCTTTACATTTGCAGAAGCTTATATACTTCCCCACATATGTAATACACCTCAGCAAACTTATTAGTTATTACATTTGTGGGAAATTATGTGTTACATTTGTAGTAGGCAGCGGCTATTATATTTGTGGGAAAAGTATTTCATTTGCGGGATTATTACTTTGAAAGCTGTATATTTTGATCGCATTTACGGTTTATTATGTTTGTTATACAAACTTTTCCTTCAATGTGAAAAATGGAAGGACAGCATATTAATATTACCAAACTGACCTCCATTTTACACTCCACTTTGATTATCTAAAATAAAGGTATTCATTTCTTAATTCATGATGCAATAAAAGTCAACTGTGGCTCAAAATGGGTGTGCTTCCTTGTTAAAATCTGACAGTCAAACATTAACCAGAAGTGAAGCTAAAAGGGGAGTTTGGGGTCAATATTTGTATCAGCGTTACTTGTAAACAGTTCAGGTAGATGGGACATAGCATAAAAACATTTTATATGGTAAAAGCAGATTGCTGTTTGGTTGCAGGAATACGTGCTTTGGAAGAGATGTGACAGTGTGGGGTCCTGTCACTATGACTCCAACTGATCATGCGCCTTGGCTACTTGGCCAAGGGGATATCCCTCTGGTCGACGTGCTTGACTTTCACCCAGGAGTCTAGGGTTCAAACCCCACCTGGGCCCTCTGTAGTGTTCACCTTGCCACATTCATATAATGTAGACATATACATATGCTTCAGGATAAAGATATGCTTTAAAGAAAAAAGATGTATTTCAACACACTATTTTTTATTTAAACAACCACCCCCATTTATGTGTTTTATTACCGACTTAGATTGACAGAAAAGAATTATAGGTCTTAAAGATAAATGCATATGGTATATTGAGAAAAAGATTCTATGGTATAAAAAAACAACTTCAGATCAGGTAGCGCCTGGAGTCGGGTGGGGGGCCACTGGGGAGTGTCTGGCGCCACTGGGGAGTGTCTGGGTGGCTGGTATGCTATACTTGTCAGCTACTCTTTGGTCACATCATCATTAAATATGAATCACGTTTTTCATTGACAGCCTTAACTACTATGCTGGATCAAAACCACAACCTAATCCTCGTAATTTTAATAAATAGGGGGTTATCAAAGAAACCACAATTGTGTTAATTTAACTCCAGCTGTGTAAGAGTGTGAAGAAAGTTTAACATCAATAATATGAAATAAAACAAATAAAAGGAAATATTTACCTTAAACATCAAAGCGATTCAAATGTATTTATGTAGCACATCAAAAAACAACAGCAGCTTGCTAAAGTGCTTCACACACCCAAAATAAATGTAAATAGATAATAATAAAATACATTCATTTAAAGCGTTTTAGGTATCCTACATTTTTTAAAATAAATACCTGTTTTTGACTCTTTTTGAAATGAGTTTACTCACAGTTTTTATTTTTCTTTCCTATACCATTACTTGCAATGCTCTGGTGTTACACATGGGAAACTTAAAGTAGTTGTAGTTGAATAAGTAGTTGTGGGTAATGCCCATCGTTTTTAGTGTTACCTGTTTATGCATGCTAATTTTTCAGGCTGGTAAAAAAAAGATTATTCACATAATATGGTTCATTGACATATACGAGAGATTCCTTTTGTCTTTAGTGCCTTGGTTTAAAGTTGGCATAAAGAGCACATCTTATTATATTATACTATGAATTATCTTCATTTGCTTTAACATGCTAATATGAGACAGCTATAAAACAGCCTTCTGGTTTTGAAATTTTATCCACTTCAAAGATTGATAACGACGATGCACTGTGTGAGTCAGAGCCGCTAGTGAAAAGCAGGACCGGGTGACATCATCATGTCTTTAGATTTTTGGTCTTAAGATGTCCTCAGATGTCTTGATGTGCACAAATGTCTTAAGACCTCTTGACTTCATATTTAGTTCTCGATATGTCTTGAGACATGAGACTGGGTTTGTAATAGTGTTTTAAAACAAAGAAACAGTGACAAGGGTGTTTCATATATGATTTGCAGCTAGCTCAGCTACACTACTAATACAGTTGTCTCCATGTATATTTCATAAAAACTGTAATATTCTTTGCTTAACTATAAGTTCAGCATGTTCCATAATGGGCAAAGGAAACACCACAAACATAAAAAGGAGCAACTTGTTTTTTTTTTTTGTTTAAATATTTTCCTTTTACAGCCTAAATAAACCACAGACATTCCATCTAAAGTTTTATAAATTAAAGTGTAATTTCACATAGCCTCTGTACTTTCCCCGACCTTCACTGATACTGAAAATAGCATTAAGTCTTGCTGTTAGCTCCTATGATTTATTAGGTGTTAGGAAACGGTGAGAAATTTTGAGATTCAATTTGGCTGAGCATGAGGCCGTTTCTCCGTGTATCTTTACATATCAGACAATGTTGCTTGCATGTTTAAGAGTGTTTCATTTAAAACATAACCACTAAACCATCTAAATGGCTTATCTTCAAATAACATATTATGTTTCCAGTAAAAGGACCAATAAACTCTTTCAAAAATAAAAAGACTGAGATTAGAAAAGAGTGACCATTATCATCAGATGAATAAAATTTACATAACGAAACATGTACAGTTTTCACCACTGACATGTAAAGACAGCTTCCACTGACACCTGAAGCAATAAAACAGCAGGTATACATTGCTGTGTTTATGTTTTCAATTTGCATTAAGATGTTTGCCAAGTGTACAGACACTGATCAAGATCTGACTGATCAGATAAAGATCTGCTTCGCAGATTAAGATAAAAAGTTTAAGAATGAACCTCCAGTGACTGAGGCTTCAAGGCTTCTTCGTTACAGGATGCCTGTAGAGTATTACGTGCCATCAAGTTTAGAAGGGAGACAGATGTAGAGAAAAAAAAAGAAAATAAAAACTTCTTTGTTCAAAACTTCCCTGAAAACTGTTTTGTGAAATGAGTTTCTTTATTTGTTCTGCTCTCTAAAATCCATTGTGATTTTTATCTCTGCATACCTATTCTTATCTTTAGTTTAGCAGTGGTTACCACATCAGCTATTCAGTATATTAAATAGACCTCAATCCTAATAGATCTGCCATTATGGTAATGAATAAGAACATGAAATATGGAACATTTTACTAATGAGCCTCACAAGTCTAATGATATTAACATGGCAGAGAGAGAAAAACCATCCAAGGATTTTGCTTATTTTGTAATATGTGATTTAGCTTTCATTTTAATATAAAAACGTTGTATGTCAGTAACTTTATCTGTGTTCCATATCCACAGATAAAAGGGTCACACAGCAGATGGAGGGTTAAATGCATTATTTATTTTTGTTGCAATATTGCACAACTAGGGATAAAGCATGTAAAACCTTCTGAACAAAAATAAATCATGAACATACTAATACTTTAAAATAATTATTAATGTTCTGGATTTATCATATGCATGTAGAATCCTTGTCATTTCATGATAATTTGATGTTCAACAGTAATACTTTAAGACACAAAGAATTAATTTGAAACATGTTTTTTGTTGTTCTCCCCTCCTATTTAGCAAGAGCAAACATGTTGAAATTCTGTCTGAGTTTAAATGGGTTTCCACTTTTTGTTGTCTTTTATTTGTTTACAGTTGAGGCAAACAAAATATAAAATAGTTTTACTATATTAGTACACATATAAAACACTCTCATACCCCTTTGTTTAGAGAAAATGATTTCTATTCTGATTAAAAAAAAACAAAAAACCAAAAACAAAACTTTGGAATCTTTGACCAAAGCATTTAATGAATTTCTAAATATTTGTTCAGTAACAATTAAAGCTTTTTAAAACCAGTTTATTGTTTTATTTTTTTCCACACTCATGAACTTTAAACTCTGACCTGTTTGTTGCTTCATGTAAATCTGAAAATAGGTTAAAGTATGTAAAATTATATCTAGTCTATTTTTTTATTCACTTTACAAATGATTTAATTGCAACACTGCTAAATAAACTTTAAGGTGAGAAAATAACCCTAATTTAAAATAAAAACAAGACTTCCTCCAAAACTTTAGAATGTGCTTTTAAAAAAGGGTTAGTTAGGGTTTATTTTTTCACATTACAAGATGGAGACTTGACAGTAATCTGTCAAATATTTCCTTTTTGTGTGTTCTGTATCACAGTCTTGTAGATGCAGTCTTGCATTACAGTCACTGCATCTGTACAATGATTCTCATTATGAAGAACGGACAGAATTGAAAAAAATTCTTTATAAGATTTGAACTTAGAGTTCATCGCAAATTAATATTTTTAATTTAAAACCTAATCTGCTTGCAAGATTTCTTTGTTTTGTATTTAAGGTGTTTAGAGATGGAATCAGGGTGTCATGGTGGGTTTAAGTGCTCTAACCCACATGCAGAACACCACACGGATACTGGGAAAAAGTTAAACAGTTTATTTGGAATAAACACAGATAACAGGCTGAATAGGTTTCGGGTTCTGGTTC
>JAUZNJ010071015.1:0-25696 GCA_034780135.1 Jordanella pulchra
GAAGGGAGTGGTGGTGCAAAATTGTTTTCTCACTACTTGTATAAGATTTCTAAACTTTATTGGCATGTGATGATTGTCAAACTACCCGACTAGAACAGCAGTTACTTATTACACTGCATCGTAACTTGGAGGAACATTGCATAACACAACCCTTCTCCTGTAATTCTGTCTTTCCAGTGGGACTTTGAAGCTGCAGTTGCACAGTGGAGTAAACCGGCCTCAAAACCACAGAAGGGGAACGAGTTCCCTCTGCAAGACTGGCCACCAAACCCGAGGCCTTTCAGTGTCTGTGTTTGCTCCATGCCTGGACTTCCACAGAAGAGTCTGTGTTCTGCGACGGAGAGCAGCTCTGCTGTGAGCTGAGCTGCTCCTCAAATACATCTGATTCAGTCAGCTTGGCATGAATAAAACCAAAAGCAAATGTTGATTATCTGTGATTTTTATGGCAGTTTATGGTTCACAACACAATACAAAGTTACCTCAAATGACCTGTTTCAGATAAGTTGTAGTGCTACATCATACGTGTTGGTTGTTTTTTTTTTTAGTTCAGCTCGTCATCAAAATGTCATGAAAACGTTTATCTAATTCAACATAGGAATCCAAAAAGGTAAATCCGTATGGAATATTAGACAGTGGTGTTTTTCAGACATGTTTCCTCTTACTTTGATGGTTATGGTTTACAGATCATTTATAAACGGAGTAGTTTTAAGAAATTATGCAAGACAAATTAAATAAGATATTTGATTCAGAATCTGTTACAGAAGAATATTGATCTGTGTAGGAAAATATTCCAAGTTGCTTGAGGTCCAGCGTATGTCCAGTCATTTTATGTTCAGATCAAAATTTTGTTTTTCCATTACCTATAGGACAAAGTCACCAATACTTAAAGAGATGTATAACAAAAATTTGAATAATATGTCACACTTATAACTGAATACAAACGGACATAAATGGCTGTTCAACATTTTTCACTTCTTTTGAGATACTTGCAGTGGTAAATGCCGCCACTATTTAGCTCCTGAGAACTTCAATCTTTTTTTGAAGGATTACATTGAACACCACCCTAATAAACAATATCTCTCCCTCCTACTGCAGTCTAAGGTCATTGGGTCACATCCTGTATTTTGCCACCGGTCGTGGATTATCGGGGCTGGACTGGGAAAAGGGCCGGCGGAGCAGATAAGGACCGGACTGGATGGCCAGACCTCATTCATCCTCTCTATTATTCATCAGACCTCAGTCTGTCAGTTGGCTAAGGGCCTTTATGTACAAGATGAGAACATAATCTGTCTTTTTTTAACAGGGGAAACTCAAAGAGCTGATAACTAAACAATACAGAGAAAAGAGAGGAACCACATAGAACCCCTCCCTGTTACATTTCTGACAGTAACTTATCTGTTTGAGGAAAAAAAATTTCAAATGGCTAATGAGATATAACAAAGCAACTGCTGATATCGACATTAGATACTATAGTAACCCACCTTCCTTTGCACAGAAACATGACCCAAAGTAAAAAAAAAAAACTATATTTAACAGTCTTGAAAGCCCTTCAATACTTTCAATTATTTAACCTTGCTTAGAAATCCACTCAAATATATATATATTTTTTCCAATAACCTTTAACAGATCAGAACATAAACCAGTCAGATTCCACTGCCCAAAATGAAGTTGACGTTGCTCAATCCCTGGCCTCATCTCTGTGATGGGGCCCAAAGCAAAATAGAGATGTGCATCACCAGACACACAAGAAAAAAGGTGGAATACTGTTTTGAAAATGTGGAGAAGCGTCTGGATTAACACACTGAAAGCAGCAGTGGGGTAGCCGGCCTCTATGTTTGCCTTGGCTCGTGCATCACTGTTCATCCGTCTGAGGAGGACGAGGAAGATGCAGTGAGGTGAAGATTTAAACCTGCCGGACATTTTGATGGGCGTGTGGGAGAGAGGGTGTTGGGAAGACGTTCAAAGCTCAAATAATTCCCAGAAAACAAAAATCAACCAGAGACAAGCTCTCCTGAATCAGTACTTGGTCGTTGCTGAATAACTCAGAATGTGATTATGTAATCTGACAATTCTCAGAATTTACTTTCCAAGATTAAAATCTGCCAGATAAAGTTAAACATTCGAAGCTTCTGCAAATTTTTCAACCTTTGAAATGTTTCTATCTTGATCCATTATATGAAAAGAAATGAATTTAGTTTATTTAGATAGAGCCAATTCACAAGACATGTAATTTCAACGCTCTTTAGACAGACAATTCAATCAGATAACACAGTCAGATTGGTAAAATGTTTTCTATCTAAGGAAAACCAGATGACTTGTAAATGTTTTATTCAAACAATTAATAAAACGATTTTACAGGTAAAAATATGAAAACCAGGTCACATTTGTATTTAGCTTCCTTAATCTAAATGGAATATAGTTCAACCAACTGGCTTCAGAAGTCACTTTATTAGTAAATTACATCCTCCTGAGTGTAATTTAGTCAACAAAGAGCAAACTTGTAACTGCTTTTAGGGATTTGTCCAGGAATGGGTGGAAATACACGGTTTTAAACAGAGAAAAGTCCAAGAAGCCTTTTGTAGCTCTGCAGCTGCAAATCTGCAGCTCAGGGGTAAGAAGCTGTTAACGGGATAGCTACTAGTCTTGGACTTTGCATATCTGGCCTCTATGGAAAAATGTTATGAAGAAATCCTTTGTTAAAAGAAAGCAATTTGAAGTCCTTTTTAAAGTTTAGCCAGTTGATTGTCTAAACCTGTAATAGGGGCTGCTCTGGACAAAAGAGAACTAGCACTGTACACTACTCTAGGTACAATGTTCAACATAAAACCTGGTGGTGGCATAATGCTGTGGGGATGCTCCTCTTCAGCAGGAATGGTCTGTTTGTGAGAACCCGAAGAAGAATCTGAAAAAAAAACTTTGGTTTATGAATCACATCCATTCTACGACATATATTGTCAGATGTACACGGTCAACAAGTGAAATGCAAACAAAATGCTGTAATCATAGAAAGAAAATGATGCAAAAGGTAAAAAAAAAACAACAACAATAAAATCAAAGATAAATAACTTCTCATTTGTTCTTCCAAATGTCTTTTGAAAATAAAAATCTACTTCAAAGCTAAACTTCCAGTTTGTACAGAGATTCTGGGTTTGTAAAGGGGATTTCTTTTTGTGGTTGCAACATTTAGTTTGCAGTAGAAGCCTTTTTTGTTTGCATTTGTTTTTGTTTTAATTGCAGGTTTTTACTTCTCTTTAAAGTAGCTGCTGCATTTTTTGTTTGCAAGGTTTTTTTGTTGCATTTTTTCTGTGTTTGCCTGTTTTGGATTTTTACATCATATGTGTATTTGCAGAACCTGTCTGCAGCCCATTTATTCTGTTTGTAGAATTTCTCTGTTGCATTTCTTGTGCTTGCGTGTTTCGAAGTTTGCATCACACGTTTTTGCTGCTCGTCCAATTTGCAGCACATTTGCACCTGTCAGACATCCTTGGTTAAGATTAACTCATATTTATGTATAGAATGGCCCAGTCAAAGTTCCACCCTAAATCAGGACTTGAAATTTGATCATGCTCACAGCTAATAAAGACTTATCCCAAAATAGACCAAATAGAAAGTGCATGACACACTTTTCAGATTTATAATTGTAAAACCATCTTGAAATCCACATATCATCTTCCTTATATTTCCACAACCACAACATAGTAAATTAATACTTTAGATAATACAATTCTGAATCTCTCTTGGCTTTTTTGCGCATGCAGCATTGCTTCTTCATTTAAAGCTTTATTTCTCTATTTCAGGATAAAAGTCAGGTATAGTTTTCGACAATCATTAATCACAGCAGTGACACACATGAGTGAATGAGCCCCCTGTTTTGACTGTAATAATGTTTACTTTGGGCTGCTGATTGCTTGGTTATTCGTGATGTCAGGATATGTCACTTCCTGCAGTCATGCATCCAGTTCAGTCCAGTTCACCGTTGCTGTAGTAAAGATCCGGGGTCCGTCTGTCAACATACGGCGAGGCTATCTCCCTCCACTCCGGCTGTCTCTCTACTGCTCTGGAAAACACTCTTGTATTAAACTCGAACAGCTTCACGTTTCAGCGACGATTTCCTCTAGATAACAGAGACTCTCCTCTCACTATGACACGAAGGTGATCTTCAGAGTTTCCAGGTGGTTCTGGGTGAGTGTATTGAGCTGAAATATGTTCGCGGGGTTGCCTCCTTCATCACCTCCGCCATGTGTTATCATCTACGAAGCTCAGCTAAAGCTAAAGCGGTAATGTTAGCTCAATGATGCTCGTTCAGCTGTTTGTCTCTTTCTCAAACCTTGTGTGATAAGCAACGTTTGTTGTTGAAAATTTTTTTTCGTTAATGAGAAAAAATATGAGGCTGAAGCATGAAAGACACATGGAGCATGGAGTAGGTAGAGGGATAACATCTTAGCCTTGCTAACGTTAGCCAGCTAACACTGTCTTCCAGTCCAGCAAGTCCCAAAGTTTGGGTCCTGACCCGAATATTGGTAATGAAATATTAAGTTGAGTGTCTTTAGATAAAAAACAAAAACAAATTTTAATGAATGAGGAGTAATGTGTAGGCTTATCTGTCGTTCTGGATATGTTTAGGTATTTTTGACAACATATTGAAAAGAACCTTATAACGTCTGAATGATTAACATCAGGCAAAAAGAGACTGGAAGTGGAAAATTACAACATTTTAAAATCTTGGACGGTGATATTTCGAATTTACATTACAAGATTGTGACCTAAAAGTAATCTAATCCTATTTTCTCAGCAGGTTTACTTTGAGAATTTGTTCCCTGGATAAATATTTCTCAGTCAACGTTAGCTGAAGCTTTTCTATTAGTTTTAATTAAAAAAATGTTTGCTGATAGATTAAAATAATTTACCTGATTAGTAATTTAAAAAATTTGAAATACTGATATGTGTTTTGCAATCTGGTTAAAAAAAATGGTTTTCCCCTACCAAATCAGATTAATCTATTTCATTTTATGTTTTTAATGTTTAGTCACTTAAAATTTACAATAAATATGTGGAAAAAAAACACCAACAAAAAAAAACAACCTTAAAGGGCAATGAAATTCGAGCTGTGAAACATGCTTGTGAAATAATCATGGGGGTTGGCTGAAATAACAGGTTTTTGTCTTTGAAAAATATCCTGCTGACATCAACCTTACATAGCGAGGACAGATTCATTGATTGTAGCAAAGGCGGCAGCCATATACTCATGATACGTTGGTAGTTGTAGCCAATTTAGAGTATTTATCGGTCTTAAAGCGCTTGTTTACTTGTTGCATCTGTAGTGCTCCTACCCTGGAAGCATAAGTTGTTGAGTACTGAATCTCTGCTGTGGTTACTTTGTGGGTCAGATGCTAAAGGTTTGGGAACTACTGCTCTAATCTATGCTGTGAAAAAGCCCCTGGTGGATTGTGGTACTGATTCATAAACACACACTTACTGGTGTCATTATTTATTTTTAAAACTTGCAAAGGTGCATACATCTTTATAAATTTTTGAAACTGTTTTAAAATCCTATGACTACTTAAGAGTATGTGTGTTATCTGGATTTTTAGTTATGAATGACCTGATCACTGGTTTTCTGGTAGCTTCAACATGCCTGTAGTTGTTTTCTTGTAACACAAATCATTTGATTAATCTTTTCATATATGTAAACTTGTGGTACAACTAACAACTTCACTATAATTGGAGATTAGTTAGGCTTTTAAAAATGTTACACATCTAAACTGTTGATCTGTAAACTTCCGGAAAACCAGTTTTAAAATTTTCTCATACCTGTGTTGCACACACTAGGCCCTAAAGATAAAGGCACAATTCAAAGTTTCAACAGCTTATAGTTTTATTGTTAGAAATGATAGTATTTATTGCAAAAAAGCACAAAATAGACATATTGCTTATCTGTCTTGGCTATTTTCTGGGCCTTTTTCGTTCTTGTTTTAAATGATCAAACTAATAGGCATCAGACTGGTTCATATTTGGACATTTGCCAAGTTATGCTGAAATGTAAATCAGTAGCTTGAGGCAGCATTTTTTAAGTTCCTTGTTAATGCCCTGACATAATTGTTTTGTTTGTGTAGAACTGGATCATTGTTTTAATGCTACATTTTTTCTTTAATAATAATACAGTTAAGTTTATTGAAGACTCTTAATAAATTGAATTTTGCGATAAACTCTGTGTAGCAAATGCCTTTTAATGTGAAATTTTCCCTGAAAACTTGGTGAACCTTTTCTTTAAAGTATTGTAAAAGTAAACACAAAACAATACTAAACTCAAGATAAATGTCTGATTATTATAAGCTATAAAATAAATAACCCAGGACATGCTGGACAGACTCTGTGGCAGGCTTCCTCCATCGGAGCTAGAAGAGGTGTCTTGGGAGTCAGAAGTCTGGGAGTCTGTGCTGAGAAGAGATCACACACACACACACCTTGAATTTTGTGACTATAAGTAGTGGCTTTGGCTTGTTGTTCCTCATCCTGCTTGCTCAGCAGGTTACTGAGTTGGGGCTTCACAGATGCATTGATGTTATAGCTCTGATGGGAAATGATTGTTATCTAGGTGTATTGTTTGTTGTTCATGTCCTTTGAGCCTTTTGGCAATTTAGAAAAAAGATATTACACCCCTGCCCCATAACTGCATCAATATGATCTATTATCTTATAGTGTGCACGTCCAACCGTAAGTCAGATGAGTAATAAAAAACCCCAGGTTTCACGATTGTGTCAGGACATGGTCTGCAATTTCCTCAAAGGTCTCCTTTTTTTAGAACACTTTTTGGTACAATATAAGATGGGTATGCTTATTTAATATAGATACGGACAGTTTCCAACAAATGTGGCACCGATATGCCTCTGGTCTTTTTAGCCTCAAGACTTTTCACAGTTGAGCTCCAGCATATTAACCAGTGATAGAAGTTCTGCCAGGTGGATTCAGTGTAAAGATGAGAAATATCCTTACATGACAAAAATCCTCTTGACTGCTAAACTTTTTTTTGATGTGGGAGCCCAGAAGCAGGGTGATGGAGCAGCACATCTGGCTAGAGCTGATATAAGAGTTTGACTGCAGTGTGAGCAGGATAATCCAGACGGCCTCATCGTAAAAGTGAGAACACTTTCTATAAGGATTCAAACCACTGTAAATTTTAACAGAGGTGTTCAAACGTGAGAGTAGAGATAACTCAAAGACTGTGCGAGTTTAATGTCTTTTTGTTATCTGAACATTTTGTTTCTTTTTATTGAGCAATTTTTCCTTGCAAACTGTAGGTGTTTTCATACCAAGTCTTTGGAACCGTTCTATCCATGCAAAAGTTCAGTTATATCCAACAGTATTGAATGTATATAAATTTGTGGTCCAGTACTGATCTTGAATTGCACTGCTTAAGGCACCTAGACATTGATTCTAATGTTTTTTTATGAGAGCATGTTGTTTCCTCTGTTTGTGGATCAGATGCCTTTTTTTCTGTCTTTTTTGCCTCTGGAGTTGGGTGCTTTACAACTTAAAGGCTTTTTGCATTCAACCAAGTTATTTTTTTAAACCCTGGAGCAGCTTACATATGTCTCTACAGCTGAAATAGTACTTGGACTACTTCTGCTAGTACCAGCTGAGTTGAAAAAGAGGCACAGAGGATTCAGGAGCAAGGAGAAGAGAGAGAAGTAGGAAATTCAAGTTGTCTCTTCTACTAATCATTATGGGCAACATGAGGTTTGTAGGAAACAAGTTAAAATACCTCCAAGCCCTAGCAAGGATTCGCCCAGAATACCGGCAATGCAGTATTATGTGTTTTACTGAGACGTGGCTGTAGGATGACCTATATATCAGTCTGACCGTCAGACTTATCCAGTTTACCACCATGCTCATTCGATCCTCGCATTTAGCCTTTTTAGCTAGCCCTGGTCAGCCACAGCCTCTCCCCCGCCTTCAGCACTCTGTTTGCCCAGTAGGACTCTCCGAGCTACCACTGTATTCCTTGCTCTGGCAAGCCCTGGTCTAGTGCTGCGTCTGCCCCGCAGGCCTCTTCAATCTACTGCTTTGATTCCTTTGCTCGATTCTGTCGCTTCCTCTGCCGATGTTATAGCACTGATTTCTCTTTGCTTCTGTATGAACTTCACAACACCGCTTCATCTAATCTCTATTCGGGTGATTTGTCCCCCAACTTGTGACACCAGAGCCTTGAAAAGTGTAATGTATAGGTGCAAGTACCACTCAAAGCATATATCATTGCTATGTGTAAAGATTTACAGTGACTTGGATCTCCTGACTGGAAAAAGATCTCTTCATGAGAGGCTGAGGAAACGCTGTTCAGTTCTAGAAATCTTTTCCACATCTGACAGAGAGAGACTGTGGACTTTCCAACAGAAAATATTACAGTACAAACGCAGTTTATGGATCGGATGTGTCCTCTGGTTTGATCGGTATTTTCTGGTCTTTAAAATATGTTGGTATCAGAACCTGATACTGATTTTTGGATCTAATTGGCTACCTACAGCTATCAACATATACAACAAGATGATGGTTTACAGCAGCATTTAGTTTTTCCTTTAAGAGGGATGAAGTATTTTTGAAATGAATTTCTTTCACCTCATGTAATCTTAAGATGTTTCCTTGATTTTCTTGTGTATTTTATTTGAGGCAGCTTTTTTTTTATTTCTCAACATAGTTATACAAGTTTTAACAGCTAAAAGTCTATTTGTACGAAATAGAATGTGGTAAGAAAAAAGCAATGCAACCCTCCTCCTGCACTCTATAAATTTAAGACTGGGTTTTAAATTAGGTTTCCAATACAGTTGCAGTAATTCTGGAAACAAACCTGCACAAACATCACTTTAAACTGGGAAAGATATTTGCACTATAGAGGTGTCTGCGTACAACAATTGTCCTCTGACAACAGTAACAAGGCCAGCTATCCCAAAATGTAATGTGTAGCCTATCCATTTAATCTTTACATGGTGATGAGGATTGGTTTCAGTTGTTTTTTGTCTCTCTCTTCAATGAGTGTTAAATTCTTTAAATGATTTAGTCAATTTGATTTTTAGGCACAGCATCTCTCACTCAAGTTCAGTTTTCATCAGGAAAACCCCCTTTTAAAATCAAAACATTTTTAATCTCTCATGGTGGGAGAGGAAGGTTTTTATAGATTGCTTGACCCTTTCCCTGTTAATCCAGAAGCATGCGGTCAGACTTAAAGGTTTTTATCGGTGGGATTAATTTTTTTTTTTTTTTTCTCAAAAGCCTTTTGCCTTCATCTTTCTTTCTCACAGTGTCAAATGTTAAGAACTCGAGATCAAGATTAGCCTTCCTCCATTTTAAATAATGATAGATATTGAGATGCAAACCCTGAAATTAGTAGTAATTATTAATTAAAAATAGTGCACCGCTGTTAGATTTTTGGAGGAGGTTGGTTGTGGTGGTCTTTTGTTTTTTTTTAGCTCCTTTCAGCCAGAGTTCATCTGTGGAAATGTCAGGTTATGATTTTGTTTTGTATTCATTGAACATATAGATGTTGTTGAATCTGCGCTTTTACAATAGTAGCACTATTTTTGACTCTTAGAAGAGGAAGAGTTTGTTTCAGAAGCCAACGGTGGAAGGACAGATGATCAGAAACTCTGAAAGAAGAGATCCAAGGGGCAACCTGTATAAGAATCAGGAGCTCAGTGGTTCATGATGGTGAACAAAGCTTGGCTGCAATACTCTATAATAGAGAGGGAAGTGATAAAGAAAGAACACTGAGTGCAGAGTATGATGGCAACAAAACACTTTCCTCCAAACGCTTCCATGAATTATAGACTTCTGTCATTAGGTCATAGCTTATTGTTCACTTTTCCCTTTCTGTCTCCGAGTTAAAAAGGAAAGGGGAATATTTCTGTTTTTTATTAAGGTACTGTTGACTGCACAGTGATTATAGATAGTGAACTGATAGAACAGAATTGTATCCTTTTATATCTTTCTATATCTTTTTATCTTTTATAGCTGTAGAAAAAATGAAAACTCAAAGTTAACATTTGATTTCTTTTTTTTTATTATTCAGTCAAGCATTTGCATTTATGACTTTCTTTCCCCAATTATTTTTCAGGAAAAGTGATAAAAATCTTGTTTAGTCTTGCTTGACAGGTTATAAACAGAAGCCCGCTTCTAAATTTGTATCAAGCTAACATTGCTTATTAATCCAGTAGTAGACTAATCAAACAAGAGTCAACATTATGGCTTTAGGCTGCACTCTGGGACTCTATAAATACCAGATAAATCACGCTGACTCCTATAGACCCTAAACAGAGACCCCAATGTTCCAGTTCAAACAGTGATTCCCTCTGTTAGCCTTATGAACAGAACATGAAGCATTTTGAAGATAACTTCCTTTGAAAGGAAAAAAGAAAAGGCATTGGCTTATTCCTTGGCATTGTAATGAGGGGTTGGAAGGATTATTGGGATTAAATCATCTGACTGCTTCATCAGTTGTGTTGTAACTGTCCCTTGAATAAGCTTTACAGGCATTGTTCATCGTCTGCAACTACAAACCAGTAAAGTTAAATCTATCTTATAAGAAACAAATAATATTAAATTATCATTTTAAAAATTGCCTCGCTGTTAAAATCGAAGATGAAAGAAAGGAGGGGGAGTGGATGTATTTATAGGAAGTCTTTTTATTTGTGCTTAGGTTTGATTACTACAGGACTCATTGCTTTCTCTGCAGCTTTCGATTTGTCCTGGAGGTCAGATCTCAGATCAGGAATGATGTCAGGCCCATTTGATTCTCTTTGAAAGATGAAAACCATTTCTTGCTAAATGTTTGCACGTTTCATAAATTCATAATAAAAGCCAATAGTTTATTTCTAACTTTGACGTATTCAAAATCAAAAGAACCAGCTTCCCAAATTGTACAGCACGATGTGAGACATGGGTCAAGGGGGAAACAAACATACTCCTTAATAGTAGCAGCTTTCACTGGGATTAACCTGTAGGGCAGCCGTTCTGAATGTAGGCAGCTTGAAGGGCTCTGACTGAAGGGGGCATCGTTGTTATCAAGTAACTCAAATAATCTGACTTCAGAGTACAAAAAGAAGACTCCATCATGGTCAGTTTGTCATGTTATACATCACAAATGTAACGTATCAGAAATTGAAGAGATTGATTCTGTTTGGGTTGCAGCTAGCGATGCTTTTGTTAATCACTTAACCCTTTAAAACTGGAGCTGTCGCCGGAGACGGAAAGCTAAAACACATTCTTTGACTCACCGTAACTGTTCTGCTATTTGTGCTATCAACGTATTGCAGCTTTGCTTTGATATATGGCACATTACGGTACTCTAAACCATTGCCTCTCTGTGCAGCTTTGTAGCAAGAAAAAAGCTGTATTCAGCAGTAATTTGGCTGTGTGTTGTACAGTTTGTCAGGTTTGGAGAGAAAAATAGTGGGAAAAAAGGCAGAGAGGAGCCAGGGGAGGAAGAGTGTGGAGTTGGACTCTGCCTTCAATTGGACAGAAACTGCTTTGAGCAGCATGGTTTAATAAAACACCTGGTTATTACTGGACTTTATCAAGAAAAAGTAATTAAATGAAGTGAACCAAGCAAACAAGACTACTTGTGAATATGTATTATAGTTTATTTAAAATACATTTTCTTTCATCTCGACATTTTTGGACCTGTTCATATTTGGTTTTGGTTCTGTTTTTTTTATTTTTATTTTTGTTATTTCATGCAATTTAAGTATTTATAACATATACATTTTGGAAATTTTAAAGGTTATTATTTTCTTTAAAAATGTGTAAAATATTTAACACATATCTATTTATTTTAAAGATTTATTGATAATGAGAAAAAGTACCAGGCGGACTGTTACTATTACAGGTGTTAAATGGTTAATCTGTTAACTTTTTAGATTCACCAATTATTAATCAGAAAGCAAACTATGCTTAATAGGTTGTTTTTACAGGATTTGAACCAGTAAACATGCTTTATCTTTTCGAATGATCATTAATTTTTTTTTTGTTAAATCCAAAGTTTATACTTTTTTTCTATAGATTTGGCTTAACGACTTCTTTGACTGTAATATTCTTTATGGAAATAGGATTTTTTTAAAATAATCTGTTTATTTCAGTCAATGATTATTTGATTACTTAGGAAGTTAAACATTATTTCAATAATCAATTAATCTGATTCGATGTTTCTTCTCTAATACAGTTAAAACAACTTTATGACTTTTATTTTTTTCTTTATTTCACTTTCTTGGCACACAACAGGCTATTTTAAATCTTTCAATTAATTCATGTACTCCTGGTTATTTATAGACTTTTTCTTTGCTGCTTAAAATAGAAAAATGAATAAATAAATTGTCTAATGTTGAGAGACGGCACACTAAAACAGGTTTAGGAGCAGCTGCCCCTTGTTGCTGCAAACTGCTTCTCTTCAACTTTGCTCCCCATTAGAAAAAAAGGAAAATTTGACTTAACAGAATACAGTAAATGTAAAACCAGGGGGTGGTTGTTCATCACTCTTTTAATCTATGATATAAGCAAGCAAACACTCCACTTCAATCCACCCTTGGGTTACTAACAAATAGGTCAGTTGTTCTCCACCTGTTGTCTGTCTTTCTCAGTTTAAGTAATATCACTTGATCAAGCCTTTTCTACCTTTTCACCCTAGAAAAAAGTAATAAAAGTATCTATGATTCATGCTGATATCGTAATAAGTCAATGTCTCTACCAGTCAGTACTCAGAAGCTGCAGTATTGTTATTTTAACAGAAATGAATTGGATGTATCAGTGGATCACTAAACCTCTAGTGTCAGCTGTTTTTCCTTCTATTAAGAAAAGTGTCTTTTAGACTCCAATACTCCAGAAGAACGAGGGGTCGCTGTTAGATTTGCATCAGACTTGGAAAGTACTTAGTACGTCCATGCAGCCTAACTATATCAGAGCTCCAACTAAAGATTCCTCTAATGTGAACCAAGAGAACTGACAGAGTCCGTAGGTGGGTGTTAAAATGTTTTGAAAAAAAACTGAGCCAAAGTCTAGTTTCCTTCCAATCAGCCTGTATTGTGAATTTATCACTGCTCGTTTTACATAGCAACACATGATTTCTGTTGAATGGAAATGTTTATCCCAGTTAAACTCCAGTTTATTAATGCACACATTTATAATGGGATGTTTGATTTCTCCTCTTCTCAGGGTTCCAGGTTGGTGTTGTGAGAGAGCAGGCTACCTGTGGGGAGGTGGACCGCCTGGGGCATTCTGTCCCTTGTTCTCAAGGTAGGAGCTAGTCTGAAGCCAAAAGTTGTTTTTCCTAAAACTAAATCCCCACGGAGCTGAAGATTGTATCCACACAGAAGCGTTTGAGCGTGAAAATAAAACCAGAGGGATCATAAATGGCGTAGTTCTAACGCCACACCTAGGCGCAGGTTGGTTACTGGTTTCATGTGATGATTTGACAAAGGCATGGTTTTCCATCATGCTGTTCCAAGTATGAGCATTTTTTGTTAAATACTATCAGGGAGAGTGCGCTCAGGTTGTGAACAGCTGCAGCTTCATGGACCCTTCCCCTGCACACCCCTGTGTAGCTGCTAGCTCTACAGATTGAATAATGGCTGAAATTAAGGGAGCATCCCAAATGTTTCCCTTCTTGATGGCAAGAAGACAGTTTCCCTCCGTGCTTTCTGTGGTAGTATCACTAGGTGGTCTATGGCGTGTAGAGATTTACAAACTATCTTTAGCGTCAGGCATCAGCAAGGACAGCCCAAGCATCCATGGGGCCCTAAGCAAAATTTTATATAGAGGCCCTCTATTTCTTCCAATAATCTTAATTGCTGCAGTCCGCTGTTGGATTATCAGATCACTCAAGCATAATAGCTGTTTACCTTACTGGAAACTTACCTGGTTGAAATTTTGTATGAATTTTTATGCACAATAAACATCTGATTTAACTAAAAAGACAATAATTGAGGCAGACGTGTTGAGGTGAAAAAAGTGATCCAAGCTGTGCGGTGATCAGTTAATTACTTTTGGTGACACAGTTTCATTGATGTAAAAAAAAAAAGACTTGATTTAAAAACTATATTTACATTTAGTTTATATCCAGCTTTGTAATCCAGGGTGGAATCATTGACAGCTTTGTGCACAGATTATTCATTAACTATGGGGACAAAAACAGAGCTGGTCTCTTTGCTCTGACTGCATGCAGGGCAGCTGCAGGTGTCTGTGAAACAGCAATTAGTGGAGACTCACAGCAGGTGAGACAGTAACGGTACAACGACTGCAGCCTTCACTTGAAATTTGCCCCAAACACAAAGAAAGTCTCTAGGTTGATCTCTAATTGCTTTTGGAAAGAGAAATTTGAAAAATCTCCAAATATAACCACAAAGTCTGAAAGTTGGCCCAACTTGACTGTCTTCTCTAGTTTTCCTTCACTTTATCCACCAGTAAAATGAAACCCCTGCCAGGTTCGCAGAAAGACCAACAGGAATCGGCAATGTTGGTTTTTCAAAATATATTTTTAACATTTCATGATATTTGAATTCATTTTAAACTCTGATTATGATTGGAATATGCGCTATGCTGTATATCTTTAATTCAGTTCATTTTACTGTGGCAGTGTGCTGCAATCAAATACGTATAGAGTAAAACCCTGCACAAGGAACATATAGCCATGGAGGAGGTTAACAAAATAAACTCTTGGCTTCGAGTTGTTCTGGGGCTCTAAGCAGATGTTTAGTTATCTGGGCTTTAGTGAAACAAATACTAGCTCTGTGTTACCAAGGTAGACAGTTTGCTGATTGTGCTTGTAACAACTTGTCTGCTGCTTTTCAGAGTTGCATTGTGTATTTAATAACCAAATCCCTTCATAGCTGTATCTGTGCACAGTTGTTCATACTTGTAATTTCTGTTGCTTCTTTTTGCATTGAACAACTTATAATTTTAGGGGCCAAACGTTCATATGACTGTGTGCTTAAAGGGCAGTGAGAGCCAGCATGGAGGGAAATTTCTGCATGACACTCGAGGTCAAAAAAACTTCTTCCTCTGACAATTAAAGGCAACTGTAACTATAGGGATTATGCAGAAAATCAGCCCACAGTTCAGCAAGCATTTTATTTTTCTCTTTCAGAAATGGAGCTATAATCATAACACTGTGACACCGTGAAGTTTCTGCAAAGGTTATTCTACCGTTACAGTTTCATAGCGACCATGCCTTGCCACACCAGTGAAGGATGGGTTAAAGCTGCGCCGCTTGTTTTATTGCAGTTTCCTCCGCATAGGTTAATTAATCATATCTCTCAACAGAGAATGTTTGTATTAAATGTACATATTATCTTTTTTTGCCATATTTTGGCAATTACTTACTTTTTACAAGCAAGATAAAAACTTGAAGGAAAATAAAGTATCTGGGTTATTCCAGTGCAATAGAAACTACAGAAACATTTTCTGTGCTCCGCAGAACTTCAAAGTCATTTATTCATTTATGAGGATCTCCTTTATGCTTTTATTCTAAGTCATCTTCGTTAATCTACTTTGAAATCCATAAACAATCACAGCCTTTAACCTGAGTGATCAGTTTGGTCTTTGGCATCAAAAATCTATCTAGGTTGCACCAAGCAGGACTGAATGATTCTGGTGTCCTGTAGTCGTATTATAACGACGATGACAGGGGTGAGTGAGCCGAAAATATACTCAGATAAATTATAATAATACACTGTATTGTAGGCCCTTGTAAAATCCCATGGTCCCCTTACAGGAAAGAACAACAAAATCAAAAATACGTTAAAAAACATATTCTGGGTTCAGGGTTTTTTTTTGTTTTGTTTTTTTTTTTGTCTTACGCATGATGTAAAGAAAAATGTTCGATATTCATTAACTAGCTTCAGTTAAAGAGCAACTCATCTACAGGAGTGATCTCTGCTGTCAGGTATGCCGCTAACTCTCTGTTATCTAGAAAGTCTCAGTTTTGGTGACTATAAAGGCTGTTTGATATTGGGGATTTTTGGGGATATCACAGCAGTAATGTGCTAATTGCACATCTCTGTCCACTCTCACTCTCCCAAGCTTTACCTTCAGGTCTGGGTCTCAAAAACAACTAATAATCATGCAACTATGCAGAACGTCAGTGCATTGCACCTGAAATGTAATATCTCACCATATGGCTGATTCAAGAGGTCCTTGATGGCTATTCCAAAATCAGAAAACCAAGAATAGTTTAAAAAAATAGAAATATAAAGGCTGCATGTTATTACAGCTATGATATCTAAAAACTTTGCTGATTTTTGTTCAGGCTATCTGCCGTGCTAGCCAGCCTGAAGTCATTTGATTAGCAGAGATGCTGCTTGTGTTTTAACAGCATTAACAGCAAAGAGTTATGGGCAGTTTTCCTTTAGGTGCAACTACAAAAAAGACTTTTGTAACAGGAAATGTTCTGAAAAATTAGGATTTTGATTTTGGAAACGAGCGGTAAAGTCCAACAGACGGGAAGCATGCGAGTATGCTCTGGGATTCATACAAATGGAGAAAACTCAGGTTGCTCTGGTCCGTCTCATTTTGATGGCAGATTTTTCTTTCCATACCTTTTGAATACATTGATACCAGTAACCAGCCTCATGCCCTGTTGCTTTGAGATCCTTTTTGAGGTTTGCTCTCATTCTGTTGCTTTCTAAGTCTGTCATCCAGGACAGAAATCTCGCAATGATGCACTGTTGTTGGTATTTCCACTCATTGCAGAAGGTTGGGAGGGGATGTTGTGCCTGTGCTACACTCACTGCATAGCAATGGGCCAAGGGAGGGCTGCCATTGGAAAATACAAGGAAGGGCTTGGTCCTAAGTAAAATATCCCAGAGTATATCAGAGAAAGGTTCTCCTGGGTGTAGTTTGCTGATAAGATCTGGCTTTGAGCTCAGTCACACAGGATTTCTGGGTGTTAAAGGGCCAGTGAGTGGTTGACCCTGTAGCAAACATGTCCATGGGCATCGTGTTGGCACTTTGCTGCAGTAGCATAGGAGATAGTGTTATATGTTCTTCCTTTATAATCATTTTACCCCTTATCTTCTATTTCTGCTTTTATGTGTCTTTACTGTTTTAAAATGTCATTTTGCATCCATGTTAATTCCTGGTTAAAATCTTAAAAGGTTTTTATTTTGCTGCTTCTTGATACTTAAAGGTTCAGATTCACCACAGCTCTATGGCTAGAACAGCTAATGCATTAGCCTTGGATTACTCACAGTTTATCTTCCTTTTAACTCTTCTGCCTCCATCATGGAAACTTTCCATTTGTAGGATTTCTTTAGGCTTCTGTTGTTCTATCTCGGCAAATAATCGCTCCAGCTCACTTGGCTGTGAAAAACAAAGATTCAAATTATGTGGAAAATTAAGGACTCTTTATTTTTTTTATTTCTGTTTTTAATTACACTTTTTTTTAACCTGAAAAAGTTCCACTTGGCAGAAGAAGAGAGCAAAGAACTGTATAATTCATAAGTTGGAGTCAAACTAGCCTAAACTGTCTGGGAAATGTTCAACCTGATGGATGTCTGCCAGAACTCCCAGTTTAGACAAGTTAAAGCACGTCTTATGTCTTCATTACTTCAATTCTCAGCCGGAGAAAAGTCGGTGTGTTAACAAAGGAGGAAGAGGCTGATTTGAATCTTTTTTTTGTTATTTCCTGCTTTTCAGTTGTGGCATGCTTGGAGGTTACTGGAAGACTTTCCTCCAGTATTACTTGCTGGGAGTCAGACTCTGTAGACATTCTGGGTTTTATTTAACTCTACATCGCTTTTTATACACACTGAGGTCTGGAAAGGCCCCCCCACCCCCAGTTCTCTGTAATCTCCAATGTTTCAAAGGCTTGTGTTTCTCTTCTCTTATAATTAATCCATATTCCGGTTGGATATTTTTTTTAATAGCCGTTATTGTAGATAAAAGTAAAATAAAGTCCTTTCCATTATAATTTGTAATGCATTTTTCACGTGTCTCCTTTGTTTTAATGGTGTTTACAGCTTATCAGGCTATTTAAAGTTTAATATATTAAAGGCTGGATTCTGATGAACATCTGCTCACATTCATGTGGCCAATTTTAATTCAGTAATTAATAGCTGATGTGTTTCCTCTACATAAAGCGGCTTTATTCTCCATTTAAATGTCTAGAATATTTGACAAACTTGTGCCTCTGACAGCTCCTATCCCACAAAACACCAGAATCTGGTGAAATTCAGTCGATGGATTGTAGCTCTGAAGGACCAAATGATCCGTCCGCTCATCGTCTGATGCTGGAGCAGGAAAGAAGCAAAGCTGAAATGTAGTTTTATTCTGTAGTTTTATTATCTTCTCTGGTTTTTTCCCAGTGACTAAGGAAGGGGCTTGACAAACTGTTCTGCAACATGGAGAAGGGTGAGCTGAAGATACTCAACGAGGGGGAAGAGGAGGAGATGGTAAGTTTTTTTTGTTTTTTTTTTGATTTGACATCACTGTCAGTATGACTATTTTTCTCTCCAATGTTGCATCCTTTTCTTTTTTTTAAGGAACTGCAAGGCTACCGGTTCTGCCGTTGGCGGGTGGCCCTTGTAGGCTTTGGAGTACTTTGTACCGGGGGCTTCCTTCTCCTGCTCCTCTATTGGATGCCAGAATGGTGCGTCAAGTCCACCTGCACCCGTACCACAGTCCGTGATGCTGAAGTGGTGTTGCTGCGCTCCACGGTAGGAAAAGAGTCGACGTCGATTAATGTGGCAGGAAGGAGATTTACTAGAATAATGAAAACACAAACACTGAGCAGGCGTACCTTCTAGGAGAAATAAAAACATCTTTTTACACCAAGGTGGTAATTACACCTGCAGTAAAAGTTGGTTCTATCAGCTGTAGATAAATGTTCTGATAATCGCTGAGTCATGTTAAATAAACATGCCCACTGCACAAAGGTTGAAACCTAAAGCCTCCATAACTTCACAACAGAATAAGCGTTCTTGCTAGAATTCGACAATTTAGGGGGATAAAAGCTTCTTATCTTTTTTTTTTTCAAGTCACACTTAATAGTTATTTCTGAATATTGAGATGATAAACATTAAAAGCGGAAGAGAGAATTCATGTGGTTGTTGAGTCTTATTTCAGTCCAGCTCTCTGTGTCCATGTTTACATTTCCTACCATCCTGGAGCATATCTGTGAATCATTACACCCCCCCATCATTGTTACTACTATACGTTTCTCCATTTCTTCTAAGGACTAAAACTACTGATTTTTAAACCCTCTTCTACCCGTTCTGTGTGCTGCTTGCGGGTCGTTGTGTTTACTGACTCCTCTGTGTTTGCTGTTGACCAGGATGAGTTCCGGCGCTGGTTTCTGGCCAGGGTACGAGTGATGCTTGCTCCGGGGAGCAACCCCTTCCACAGCCTGGACACCCAGACCACCTCCCCTCCCTCCTCCCCCTCCTCCACACCTCTGGCCAACGGACACACTCCTCACCCCTCCGATGGCAGCCCTGCTCAGGAGCTCATCAGAAGGTTTTCTTATTACCAGCCAACACAGGTAGCTTAAATCTTCCACCACAACAAGATAATGGTGAAAACTCTTAGTATGTAAAGCAAAACCAACAGAACATGCAGCTGATTGTAAACATCACCACCTGATTATTGTCATTTTATTTTCCTTACATTTGTTTTTAGTTTAACAGAGTAAAGTATTCACCATAAGTCTGTTATTCTCATCTATCAGACATTAGTTGGTCATTAAACAAGTAATAATTCAGCATTTAAAAAAAATAGTGATGTGAGGAACTAAAGGTGTGTTTTCTGGGGGGAAAAATCTCCTTGTTCTTCGGTCTCTTGTTTACATGTCAGGCCGTTCATACGTCACTGAAAGCTACCATTTAGGGCTTCAGCCCCTCCCTGCCCATAAATTGCCAGTAAAAGAGCAGTGTAGCATCGGAGTATTATGGCAAACAGTACGTCTAGTCGATCCAAACTTTTACATGAAAACAATAATTGAAATGAAGTTCTCTTGCTAACAGTTTTTTTTAAACCTATGAGTTCCTTGCATCTTCACTAGACTTCTTCCTCTGAAAGGTGCTATCCTGTGGCATCTGGCACCAAGATGTTAGCAGCAGATCAATCAATAGGTGAGGGAGGGGGGCTCTGTGTGTGGAATTTGGAGGTCTGGTCAATAGCAGCTCATACTAGTTCCTGTGCTGTTAAGTTAGCATGCATTCGCTATCTCTATGCCTGTGATATAAAGGTGATAAGGTGGTGAAGTCGATGAGAATTTACAACTATGTTGCTTCATTGCTTTACCTCCTGCTGTCCAGTAATATGACTGTTAGGGTTTTAGTCCACTCCAAAGTGTCTCTAAGTATAAATGCATGTGTCCATGGTTGGTTTCTTCAGCGTCTCTCTGTGTTGCGCTGACTGGCCTGTCCAGGGTTGACCCTGTATCACCCAGTGCCAGCTGGATAAATGCCATATTTCCTATTACTGCAATCAAGCTCTGATGCTCCCCTACCCAGTGTTGTTGCTTGGGTCAGGAGGGTCACACTGACCCATTGCTAGTCAGCTATTTAAATTGGCGATTTTGCTGCTGTCTGTCACTGACAAGTGGATCTGAAATTAGATTTCAAAATAAAACTTTTCCTTTCGCTGATCAAGAACAGAATTTAGCTTTAACAACCACAGTTGCATCAAAAGTTGTTAGGTCTGCGACAAAAGATCTGAGATCCTGAATATGAGCTCAGGAAAGTGTAGAAAAACAAAAGCAATCCTCTCATCAGATGATTTTGTAATTGATTTTTTTTTCATAGATGGGGAGATCAGGAATTCTCCTCCCCTGTCTGACTTTCATAGCACAGTAGGAATTCTTTATGATAATTTAACCAGGTGGATTTTTGTTTTATGATACCGATTTCATATCAACGCTGATTATCCACCATTCATACCTTCAGCTGTCGTCATGTTATCATTATGAGCTGAATATACAGATATTTATTAGCAGTTTTCACCAGAGACCAGATTCTTCTCCTTGCTTTAATTGTGTTGTAAATTAATCTGATTCTTAATGATCTTTGTTTTTTCTCTTCTCCCTCTTTTCTCTTAGATTCGCTATTTTACCTTCCATAGCACAAAGTATTACTGGAACGATGAGATGCAGAACTTCAAAGTTTTAACGTAAGAATTTTTTACAGATTTTTATTAATTGTATTTAAGAAGCTTAAGATGAATTAGTTGTTTTTTTTTTACATTCATTTGACGCCTCTGTTTGCAGCCATGATATATATTAATCTTGTATTGTCTGCTCCTCTGTGCTTTGAATCTAAGTTCTGTCCCTTTTCTTGTGTTGTTTAGCGGCCTGGAGGATCTTGAAGCCAGTTGCTCCACCATCCACTCGGAGCACAGTGCAGGCCTGACCAGGAACCAGCAGGAGTACAGGTACATCACGTTCAAATCATGTTGGTTCCTTCCAGCTGTTCTGGGTCCACAGGTCCTATTAGAACCCAAACCCTTTAAACTTGACATGCTCTAAAGTAATAGTTGTGCACTTTCCTTCCAGTGGCCTTTTTTTTTTTTCTTTTGAGTCCTGTTTCCTTTCTACCTTAATTTTCTTCCTTCTTTTCTTGTGTCCTACCTCTGTTCTTTATTTTCCTCCTTTCCTTGTGTTCTGTCTTCCTTGTTGCTTTATTTCCTCCTTTTTTCTTTCCTTCCTTTTTGATATCTTACCTTTCCCTGCATTCCCTCACATCCTTTCTTCTACCGTGCTTTAGGCCTTCTTTGTGCTCTGCCTCTTTTCCCTCTTGTTTTCGAAAACCACATTTAAAGTCTGGAAATCTGGAAATAGAATGAAAACACTGAGAATTTTGAAGAATTCAACCTTTATCTTCAAGGGTGTGCAGAATATTTATTGTAAGTTAACTTGAGGGTAAACAGCTCAGTGAATGAATGTTTTATATACAAGGAAACATTAACTGTCGACTAATATGAAATAATCCTCTGCAGTATGTAGTAAACAGCTGTAAGAGGCTCTTTTTGGTATTTTTCTGCGTTGCTGCTGGGTTGTGTGCGTCAAACCTTTTTCTCTTGTTTTGTCAGGAGACTGTTTTTTGGAGTGAATGAAATCGCTGTGAAAGTGCCTTCAGTTTTCAAGCTGCTTATCAAAGAGGTAAAAGCCTTTTTGAGTCAACATAATCTCTTTGTTCTGTGAATTGTTCCTGGTTCTCTTTCTTCCTCATTGTGTGTAAAACTTTTAACTGGCAGGAACAACAAATACTTGTGCCAATGTAAGGAGTTTTAGGATATTTGGACTTTAAATCCTACAGATATCATTGTCTTTAGTTGTCAGAACCCAGATATCTTACTTTTTTTATGTTACTCCAAAACACTGAAACCATGAAATAAAGCTTGTTTTATCTGATGTTTTTAGAGCATAATTAAAGATCAAATCGTAGCTTCCACCAACCTGCAGCCTTTATACCCCGTCCGCTGTATTATTCTGTTAATAATATATTGCATTATTTTGCTCTTCTTGGATTGTTGTCTCTTCCCGTCCTGCAGAAGAAAATCTTTTTTTTTTTTTTTTTTTTCAAGCTAACTTTTCTTTGGTCCATCTCTTGTCTGTCTCCTCCTGCAGGTCCTCAACCCTTTTTACATCTTCCAGCTCTTCAGCGTAATCCTGTGGAGTGCTGATGAGTATTACTACTATGCTGTGGCCATTGTTTTCATGTCGGTTATATCCATAGCTACCTCTCTGTACACCATCAAAAAGGTAAGACTTTCTAATCTATCAAAACATGCATGTTAAATGCAGCTGAGCTTCTTTCTGCACGTTAGAGTCTGAATGTACAACTATGGAGGAAGAGCTTCTGTCATTATGAAAACTTTGGATGTTTTTGGAGAAGGAAAAACAAAGAAAACAACTCATTTTGTTCATAAAATGCAGTTTAGGTATAAACTTGTTTTGTATTTACTTCTAATAGAACTTTGTCAAACTCTGAATAATGTCTATTTTCTTTGTAGTTCAGACTTTTACATCAAAATATGCTCAGTTTTTCTAGAATATTTGTCTCAGAAGTTTTCGTTTTGTTGGTTGATCTTACAGTTTTTTATGTATATTATCTATTGAATAATTGATGGGTTTACCTACTAATATAAAAGGCAACATTTTGCTCAAAATAGTAAAAACTATTTAAGATAACTTCTATACCATTTAAAGCCCAAAGTTGAAAACTGTCGGCAAAGACAAAGTAAAACGTTTCCAATAGGTACTAATAACTTCAATACAGTTCAGTCATTTTATTCACTGTTTAAGGATATTAAGCATTAATAAAAAGCATATTTCCATCAGCATGTATTGTATTTAGCAGCATCGAGCTGAACTTTAGTGTCTTTTAAAGGCAACTGAAGGCTTTGTTTTAGCTCATCACTGCTATCAGAAGATCAGGTGTCGTATTGTGCTTCTGTTTTAAAAAACGAAACCTTAAAAACACCCCAAACCTTTTTCTGCTTTCAGGTCTGTAGAACATTTTTTGTAACCTACTTTATTTGTCACACAAGCCGACGATTTATCCACCATTGTGGTTCATCTACCTGTTTTATGTAGAAAACTAAAGGTGGTGTTGAACTTAGCTGAGGAAACAGGCACACCTGCAGAGAGTTCTCAAAGGGGCTGTTCAAGCATTGGTCGTTTTTCAGCAGATTTTTATTTTTTTTTTTTATGTTTTCCTTCTCAGATTGAGAAACCAGTACGGAGAAGTTAATAGGGATGCATTTAGACAGTTTTCCTGTTTTTGTCTTTTTTGTTATCACACCAGTATATGCAGAATTGAACATCTTTACATCACTGTTTTTTTTCCTCCTTTCTCCAGCAATACATCATGCTTCATGATATGGTGGCAGCTCACAGTATTGTCCGTGTGTCTGTTTGCCGAACAAATAATGGTATGCTAAATATGTTTGGTTTTGTATCATTTTTGAAAACCTAAATCAATTTCTTGTTCTATTGACAGTACATCCACATGTTGGGGGTTAAAATACATTTATAATTGTTTAAATTCACCTTTAACTGAAGTAATGCGTTCTTGTAGAACATAAATCTTTGTGGGTTTATAGTCTTTCCAATCAACCACATCCCTGAACACTGCTGAGTTTAGCTGTTTTTGTTTCTACTTTATTTTTCATTTTGCATATAAAATGGTTTCCACTTCCTGCAGATGTTGAAGAGATATTGTCAACTGATCTGGTACCTGGAGATGTGGTGGTTATACCAAGCAACGGGACCATCATGCCATGCGACGCAGTGCTGGTTAGCGGCACCTGCATCGTCAATGAAAGCATGCTCACAGGTGAGACTGGCAGGGAGTCTTTAAACTGATTGTTGTTTTAATTTGCATCTCTTGAGAGTCAAATTAACAATGTGCTCTTTATCAGGTGAGAGTGTTCCTGTGACAAAGACCAACCTCCCTAACCCCCTACCAGGAGAACGGGAGGGGGCGGACAGTGCCTACAACACCGAGGAGCATAAGAGACACACACTGTTTTGTGGCACCGACGTCATCCAAACCCGCTTCTACACAGGAGAACTGGTCAAAGCTGTGGTGGTCCGTACAGGTCAGCATGAGGACATGAATGCAACAGCTCGACTTTCTGGATGTTTGTGTGTAAATAATATATGGATACATGGCAGTTTATGGGAGTAGAAATGTTTTATTATTTCAGTTTTTCAGGTTTAAAGGTTAAACTTTATTATTTATTATTTAATCTGAAGGGCCAAAGTATGTTTTTACACATGGTTGGATTTTATTCCTTTATTGTGTCAGCTGTGTTAAATAGTGGCTGAATATGCAAAAAGAAATGTTTTCTCGCAAATGATTGAACTAGAATTATTTAAAGGATACAACAAAACAGGAAACTAGAAAATCAATGCTGCAGAGACTTTAAACAGGTGGTTAAATGAGTGGATTTTAGGCAATAACTTAAGGAGTTAATGGAGTGTTAATATTTACTATGGGAACCACATGAAGCTCATTCTGCATCCCTCTTGCCATTAAAGGCTGTAAATACAGTTTACAATGTGTTTCTTTTTCAGTATACTTTAATCCAGGTCTTCTCTTACAAATCCCAGTAAGCCTCCACTTAATAATGAACCGCAGCGCTCCCTAATGGATGGTGTTGGTATAACGAGATTTTATGTTTAATTGTTGATAAATGCTTTATTACTTTAAAACTTGTTTCATCTGATTAATTAATAAGTAGACTTTTTTGTGTACCTCCCTAATTATTTGTGATATTCCTGCATTCATCTCAGTGAGTATAGTTCAAGGGTTGATGTGGATTACATTATTCCATAACACCGTAAAGCAAGATGATTTTAAGGATAGAAATGTTGAACAGCAGCCATCAAGGTCGGGTGTGCTGCAACTTTTAATGTGCCCCAACGATAACATACTTCAATACATTGACTGAATTTAATCCTCCTGCACACCGGGTATGTGATCCAAGAGTGTAGATGCAGAGACGCACCTAAAAGTGACGGGACAGCGGTTTTCGAGGACATGGGTTTGACAGCTCTGGTCAGCCAAGTCATAGTGAAGGTTGACGTAAGGTAGAGCAATTATTTTTTTTTGCATATTAAACCGTAAGAATTGCGCTTCCTTTTCCGACCCTAAACATCGCCCCCCCCCCCGAGTTGCTGTGTGCGCGCAGACGAGTTCACAGATTTATAGTAAAA
>JAUZNJ010071025.1:0-25695 GCA_034780135.1 Jordanella pulchra
TGATTGTCCCCTGTGTATTTAAGCCCTTCCGTGTTTCTCAGTCTCTGTCGGGTCCTTGTCGTCGTTTGTCGTCGTTGACGTCGCTGCTGGCGTCGCAGTTGTTCCAGCTCGTCGCTTCTGTCTGCGCCCTGAATCTGTTCCTCTGTGAGTTTGTGTTACCTCGCATATGTTCAGTGCTACCGGTGTAATGAGGATCCTGTTTGCCGTGCTGCCTGTTCTGAGGACACATCCCCTGTAACTCTGTTCTGGACTCTGTGTATTAAAACCTCTTAATCTTCCACTACAACCTGTTCCTGCCTCTGCCTCACCACCCACCAAACAACCGCTTCATGACACTTTGTGCCAAACTTCATCCAGAGGGCTACCTTATAGGTCAGGTTCTTTCCCTATGCGCCGCAACCCGAGAGAGAGTCTTTAAAGCTTTTAAAGTATTTAATGCTTCTTTCATTAAAAGCAGAAGGTTTGTTCCTGCTTGTCAATTGCATAGGAATCTCCAAAAACATAAGACACTGCAGTCACACCACTGACTGCAGTGTGATTTCAGTGTGGGCACTGCAAGGAACCCAAATGATAAAAATCAGTGTGTACACTCATATTAGCCATGGTGGAGGGTGGGTGTGGTTACCAAGCCCCTGTGGTGCAATAGAATGATTCTGGAAGAGGGAAGTTTGACAGGATGCTTAAAGTTTGGGAATCTAGGCAGCTATCGCTGGATTCCCGAACTTCAAGAGCCAAAGAAAGAAAACTTCAAATAGATTGTAAAATATTCCAGGGAATTTCAGAATAAAATCAACCCACTTACTTATGTTAACTTGAGAAGTTTAAAAAAAACACAGCAAAATAAGAACACAAGAAAAAATGGGTTTTCGGAGCTTAAAGAAATTATATTTACATCCCTGGGACACCCAGAAAGAGCATGAAGTCACGTTAAGTTATTTTTTTCTGAGCACTGTTTCTACAGTCCAAGTTGTATTTTGGCCATGCTGGTTGCAGTGCCAGTGTGAGTGACTTTTTGAAGTAAGCTTGCTGTGAATCAGGACTTCAGCCGCACCATAGTCACTGTAATCCTGGAGTAAGAACACTTCTTTTAACTGGAGAATAGCATTTTGCATGTCCTCACTAGCCTTTTTCTTTTTTTTTCACCAGTCTTTTTCACCATTTTCACATTAGCTTCTATTCTTCAAGATTGGAAGGCCTGGGGTGCTGCTGTGGTGTGGAGATAGAGCACATGACCTGGCTTCCTCCCACAGTCCAAAAACATGACTGTTATGTGAATTGGCATCTCTCAATTGTCCCTAGGTGTGAGTGTGTATGCATGGTTGTTTGTCCTTGTGTGTCTATGTGTTGCCCTGCGACAGACTGGCGTCCTGTCCTGGGTGGACCCCACCTTAAGCGCATAGTCTGCCGGAGATAGGCACTGGCCCAACCAAGACCCTGACGGATGAAGCGGTAGAAGATATTGGTTGTAATGTAATTTGTCTTATTTAAAACCAAAAAGCAAAACTTATAGTTCTGCTGGCAAAATGAAATTGAAATCATAACTTTTAACCCTACAAGCAGGTTAGTAGAATACAAACCAGATGTTTTCTTTTTAATAAAAGTTATCCTTTCTTGTCTTATCGTACAGTGGGTAGTTGTAGCACTTAATTGGTATTCCCTAGTTGCTATTGCAACTAGATTCAGAAGTTCTTCAGTTAATTTCAATTCAACTCAATTATGCTTTTTTGAACCCCGACCTGAAATTCTGTATATAATGATACCACTTTTTTGTATGTGTGTTTGTGTGTGAGTTTGTAGTTTTATCTTAATGACATTCAAGATATTTTATGGAATTAATTGCTTCAGAGATAAATATGAGATGTCTTTGAAGTTATAAATACTACAAACAACTCTTAAATCTTGTGTGTTTCTGCATTTTTTAACATAAGAAACATCCCCCCTAATGAAAAACACAAACAGACAAAAAAAGCTTAAATCACCTTATACAGCAGCAGTTACATCAGATCAAAACTGCTTGAAAAATCCTGTTTACTTTGATTAACTCTTGCGAGGGAAGCTGATGAATCATACCCTTTTCAGCATGACAAGCCGTGACGCAGGTCAAGAACTCACATTGCTGATCTGCCTGAATAGGTCAATGTGCGTCAGCCGACTCTTCCTCACGACCCTCATCTTGAGAAGAGCTCAGTAGAGATATGCTGCTACCTGGCTTTAATATTTCGATCCCTCAGGCAGCGCCTAAATTGATTGTGTGATGTACTGTATAGGAGAGAGGGTATTTGATTTACAGGCTCTGTTGTGCCTTGTAAGTTTTTTAGGGGTTAGGAATTTACACATTCTGTAAAGTTGGTCCTCTGAATACAATATTAATTATTAAATGTACCTTTTGTCCAAAGGGCTTTGGATGATTCATGTCTTATGCAAACCCATTTAGATCCATCATGTCTTAATGAGCTCATAAAAGGTTAATCAAGGGAGCACCAACCTTTCTATCAGGTAAAAATATAGCCTAAATCTAAGCTGACAGCATTTGTACTAGTTTCATGTATCCTAAAATATTAAAAATATTATAAAAACGTAAACCTGCAAATTTAGCATTTATTCAGACACACACTCTGAATTCTAATCATCCAACTGAACATTTCAGTCTTGGACAATTGCTTTAACTTTTGTAGAGGACTGGTACTGCTTTTATAACTGTATAATAAAACCTGCACCAGATTACGTAATATGAGCTGATTCTACAGGACAACTAGTTGTGTTTTAATTCCTCTTTGTCTCTAAAAAAGTGTGTATGTTCATGGCCAATTATAAACAGTACAAACCTGGTGGTCCATAGTAGACTTTGTAAATATTACTTGAGGTGTAAACACAGCATCACTCAGTAGCACAGAGCAACAAAGACCTTGGTAAAAGTTTGAAACTATTCCTCCACCTTCATCCTTGATGCAAATAAAATTAATGACATTACAAGCGGAAATCAAAATTAGATAGGAGTGGTTGTAAAATATCAAACGTGCGAGTCATTAATTCAGGGTGGCAATTAAGCCCGGTCAACGGTTGCCTACAATTACCACAATGGCATTTGAGCACAACTATGTCATTAATCTTTTTCAATATGTGCGTCATCAATAATCATTTGAATGTACTTTAGGGCATAAGTTGTCTAGAAAAATCTCTTGCACTACCTCTCACTAAAAAGCTCACAACCGTGTGGATGACAGAACAACGCTTGTGGAACTTTGTATGTACACAGCCTTAGAGAGCCACTTAGACAAAATGCTAAAGATTTAAGTGTAGGAATTGGGCATAAGGGTGCATTTACTCTAAACATGAATGCAGTGAGTGTAGTGGTCATTTACATGTTTTCCTTATCAAAAGGCATGTTCAAGTGAACATTCATGGGACTGCAATGCAAATATTGCAAAATAATGTCTAACAACGCAAAACAATCAACAGGTTTCAGCTGTATATGTCACAAATTAGAACGGATTGACGAGAGGCATGTTGGACTCAGATTGAGCAAAGTGGAATTTCACTTGAGTTTAAAAATCTGAATTTTTGTCCATTCTTGATGTGTTAATCCATCACAGACTAGATGTGGTTTTGATGTAGGGTGAAGCAGTGCATTGCAGACAGAGTTCTCAGTCAGAAACCAACTAGAGGTTGATTCTTTTCCATGCCACTGCAAACCAGCATCCTGATACTTTGCCCTGGATAGAAGAAAGTAGCTGCCTGAAGAGATCAACAAGTTGTCAAACATATGCTTAGATCATTTTACCTATGTCTTGTTAACAATGAAGTTAGTGTACAAGCCACAACCCCTAAAAAGATGGTGATACTTGCCAAATAGGGAGCTGTTGTCTGACTTTCCATATCACATTCACCTGAAGCCTGTGGAACAGACAATGTGAACAGCCAAGCAGATAAACGGTCCTACTGTCTGATGAAGGGATGAACTGGGGAAGAATTTTACAGCGGCCTTATCCACTTGGATCGTAATGGAGATAGAGGCAAATTATCGAGAGACCAATGCCAGGCGAACCATTGAACGAATGCCCCATTGTGTGAATAGTGAACGGACCTTAACAGGGGCCAAGTGAATACCTTCCCGTTTTTACTTGTTCATAATCCAGACAAATGGCTGGAATATTACATTTGGTGAAATGAGGAGAAACATATTTTTTTGGCTTAAGGTTGCAAATATAATTATGGAAAATCAAAGAAAGACTGTGTCCTCTCCTGTATTACTAATCTGACACTTCAATCTTTCCAATCTTCTCTGGGCAGGATATGAAAACGTACAGAATGTAATTTCATGCTTAGATGTTCTTAACATGTCTGTCATCAGACTTATGCAAGCCTTGCTTTTGTACTGCTCTGCTATGTCTATGGCTACTTTTCTGTTCCCTACCAAGGGTTAAGTTAATCACTTGAAAGCATCTAATGTGTTCATAAAACATTTTGTGTAAAGGTGAGTGGTAGGCCTGGGCTTTGAGTGACTAATTAGGATTTCTTTCGTTTAACAAACAAAAGGTATGGGAATGCATATCCCCCAAACGCTAAATATCTATATATATTTTGTTGTGAATATGTCAGGTTTGCCAGTTGTTGCCCATATTTAGCCTAGAACATTAATTTGAAATGTTTTATTTAGTACATGACTTTGAGTCCAAAGGTGAAGTCCCCATGGTAAAGTGATTCAGGTATTGGACTAATTTGGAGGATGCAGGTTTGATTGTGTTGCATCAAGAAAGACAACCTATGAAAAACATTTACCAAGCCTGTGAGAAAGACGTAATGACAAGCTTGGGTTACTCTTGAATACGGGAGCAGCTAAAACAACCCAAACATTAAGGCCAAAGGTATCTTTAACAAAAGTCACAATTGTTTATCTTATCAGCTCAGACATCATTATGAACCCATTTTGGCATCAACATACGTCTTTATGTTAATATTCTTTTTTATATTACAAACCACTTTTGACATTTAAACACAAGGCAGAGTTGTTGTTTCTGTGTCTTTTTCAGAAAATGCTGCTTGGGGGTTTATTCCTTTTACATCAGAGTCATTTCTTCTCACCACTTACTTCTCAGGATCAGAAATTGCTGCACATTCATGTCTAGATGCAATAGGCTAGACTATTGGATACATGTAATTAATAAGTGCTGTAAACTAAAATTGACTGCAACGGTTTTTATTTATGATTCAACTTATAGTTGATTAATTGCATGATTTCCTCTACCTGAAGTTAAATGGATGGATGGATGAATGGATGGATGGATGGATGGATGGGTGGATGGATGGATGGATGGATGGATGGGTGGATGGATGGATTTTTTCTGGTCTTTTTAAGGTCCTTTAAGTTGACATACTCTAATGGCAGAGCTTTATAAATAAGCTGAAGGGAAATTATTCAGATTCTATCAAATGTAGAGATATTGTGCCTCTATTAAATGAAATGTCCATCTTTTAGTAAACAAAACCCCCCTCTATTAACCTAAGATTTTTGTATTAAGTTTAATGTTTTTTGGAATAGGAAGAGTAAAACATGCATATTTTTCATCATTGGCAATGCTGATTGAAATGAAATTTTCCCATTTTGATTAAACACCAAAAGCTCCTTGTCAATTAGTTTTTAGGATCATGAAATATTCAGGTCTTTGTCTAACCTAGAAATAGTTAAATTCTATACAACAGCACATGAACTAATTATTTTAGTACATTTTAGAATGTGTTGTACTATTCATGGGCATATTATTCATTTTTCAAATAAATGAAAATAATGATAAAAAAATCCCTGTAAAGTCCTTCTAGCTGGTGATCTTAATTGAATGCAGCCTGAGTAAAGAACAAGGAAAGCCTGATCATTCCAACCTTTTGGGACTTTTAAGAATTATTAATATCATAAACTGAGTTCAGTCATTCTCTCTGGAAAAGGTTTCTTTATGTTTACAGAAAGAGTGGGGAATAGATAGATACTGAGCTGAGTGATCCTTGATGCTTCTTTTGTCCTCTTTTAGGATATTGTTATATTTACTTTACTGGGTCCTTTGAATTAAAAGCTTGACTCTTCAGTGTTTCACACTTTGCATCTCTCATAAATGAAGTCCATGCTGACCAATGTCCTCTATGAAATGATGTAAATTTTAATTAATGAAAATCTTTTTTATGAATGAAGACTGGTTCTGGTCCAATTTGTTGGACCTGGGCTGTGCTGTTTAAAAAAAAAGCTGTGTACGCAGGTATATCTATACCCGTGTATACAGGTAAAATACACACTTACCTACTATATTTATGAGTCCTTTAAATCTATTACCAATACCACTATATTGAAAACTAATACATTTCATGCCAATATCTTTATTAATACAAATTAAAATCCATATGCAGAGCCTAGCTAGTTTAATGTGTTCCTGCTGGATAAATTCATAATGCCATATATCCCTGTTATATATAATATACTTACCTTAAATGCTCAGTCCCACAGATGAACGGCCTTAGTGTTTGTATTTACCTTTAGTTCATTAAGGAGAAATCCAGGATAAACCAATAAATAATGATTTAAGCATTGATGATCTCTGGGATCATTGAAAACTTTAATAGATTGGACATATTTAGTAAGACTGATGGCAGAATCAAAATGCTTTAAATGGGTATACTCAACATAGGGTGGTTGTTTCTTTCAGACCAAAGCAGTGTTGAGGGAAACCTTAAACAACTCTGCCCCCATGTGAGAAATTTGACAGACCCACCTCCTGTCACTCATGATTCATTGCAATCATAACAGAGATGTCATTCTTTTTGTCTACACCCTAAATTAATTTTATTTCCTTTGTGTAAGGAATGATAATAGCTGGCCTTGATGTCAGTGGGTTGTCCCTCAGTTGCCACCCAGACATGCCTCCTGAGGTTTAAGTGAGAGGATGGAGGCGTTTAAAAAAAAAAAAAAAGACAGGCTTCTGAATATTGCTCCTTGTCTTTCTGTATTTATATTAGGCCTTGCATTTATGTGGGTTTGTCAGCTTGCTTGGTGACTCATTATATTTGGCCTGTGCTCATCATAACAGCAGATTGAGGGTCCTAAGGTGCATTTCTCTGCAGAGACCAAGGGATCCTGTTTCTGTGACGTATTAAGCTCAGCAACTCCTGTGCAGTCACACAAAGTGTGCTGTGTTGTTAAGTGTTCTCTGTATGACTACATAGATGTAAAAACTCAACAACTATCAGTTATCAATAATTAATAATTAAACCACATTTTGTTGGAAACCATGATTATAATATTTTGGGATGTCTCCACTCATAAAAGCATATTTCTTTCCACTTTTTTCACAATCACAAAATCTTGGAATATAGTACATTTACCTCTGACCTGTTGGCAGTGTTCTTTTGGTTTTGATCATGATTATTATTCATAAATATTTCCTAACATACAATTGAAGCTAGAACTGCAGTTTTATACGGAGTGTGAACTGATACAGGTTGAGGTTGATTGTTTTAAGGGAGATCAGAGCAAAGTGGAATGAATGTAAATAAACAACACACTATTAACCTTTGCTGTTTCTAAAGCTTTGAAAACCTTTTTTTTGTATTTTATTCCATTGTACGGTTCACTTTACCTTGTTCTGTCACTTAAAGATAATAAAGTTTGTGTTTATGACATAATGAAATATTAAACAGAAGGCCAAAAACCATTTGCAGGAATTAATTCTGCCTTGTCTTTTCTTGTTGATATCCAGTCAATTATAGAACATTATTTCTGTTTTTAGTTCTTTAGCTACATAAATGTAACACATAAGCAAATAGGTCTCTTGCCCGTCTAGGTGTTTATTAATGTTTATGTCTAAGTATGCATGGAAGCCATTTGGCAAGCCAGCTTGCCCTGTATGTGGGGTGCTTAGGTGTGTGTATTGTGGGATTACTTCAAGTGCAGTAAGATCTTTGTTTATCCCTCAGCTCTATGTTTACAGACTGCATTGCAGAACGATCCGGAACTAATAGTGCCTCTTCTCATTTGTGTAAATGCTGTGTGCATGTGCGCCTAAGTGCTTACATGTAACTGTACGAGTGTTGTGCATATTCACACACACACACCACATGTCCAGGCAGACAACTACTTTTGCAAAACGTGTTGCATGTCTGATTTGAACATGACTATGGTCCACTTTTAGTGTGCTTGGTCAGATGACATGGGCAGAGTGACAAATTACATTTTTTTTAAACAATGGTAAGAATAAAGAAGAGAGGCATATCTCACTAGATGAAGGCTGCAAAAATTTGTGTCAGTTTTCAACTGTTTTAAAGTGCTTTTTGCTCCTAAGCCAAGTTGTGCCAATCAGATTTTAATAAGTGTTTTTTTGCCAAGGTTTAAGGCCATCCTTAATAAGGAAGGTGGCTGCTTTTTTCTGTGGTCACATATTCTGAAGAATCGTGTAACGCTGCTTAGCACACCTCAGCTTTGGTCTTTGGGTTTCTTACATATACATTTTCTTATCTCATGGCTCAGTTTTTTTTGTTTAAAATGTATGATCTTTTGGGCTTTATTAAAGGAAATGGAAATGTATTGTGCTGGCGGCATTGTTCTGCTCTGCTCTTCGCTGACATTCACTTCAGTCCTAATTTACTTTGGAAGAGCTCTGAACCTCTTCTGCTGCAAAGCCTGGAGGCTGGAGCAGAAGCATGCACACAATAAAGGCCAGTGATCAATGGGAAAGCTCCACCAAGACAATTGGAAAAAGAAACATAAAGCATCCCTTAAAACTGACTTCTTGATGATTTTTTTATTGCATCCTAATATTTTCACCAATATTGTTTCAGAATATTGACAATGATGTAAAAAGAAGCTGTACTTAGTGGTGACCACACTTACTGCACAGATCCCCCTTTTTTATTTATATTTCGGTGAGTTTGGTCCTTTAATGTGAATTTAATGATTCTATTATGGATAACCATTAATGATTAACCTAGACACTGTAGATTTATAGCTATACTCTCATTAATTAGTATACGGAGCTCTTCAAGAAAATATTCTCTGTCCTTAGTAAATTGTCTAATAATTATCAAAATGGGAAATTATGGATGTTTTGCTTCTTCATGTTTTTGTTGGTGCAAAGCAATTTTTGTTGAACACACACCAAGTGCTGCATATTGACCTGAACAAAAAAAAAATCTCAAAATAAGCTAATACTTGGGTCAAAAGTTACACAGTGTTGCTTTAAGCTAACAACTCTTCTTTACAATAAAGGCCCCCAAGATAACATCAGAGAAAATAAAACCAAGACACAGAAAATGGGAACCCTAACAAAACCCAAGACATACTTAAATAAACTTTACTTGTAACCTGCGAGGTCAAAGCTGTCACTAGAGGAGTCATGTGAGTCAGGAGAGCTAACTAAGCTAAACATTGCTTTTACCCAGCGAAACAGATGACACTATCCCGATTAAACTCCATGACTTCTCAATCTGCTAGTCCAAAGTGTTCTGCTATTAGACTCCAAGACAGTGAGGGAAACTGTTTCACTTTTCAGCATGCCTTATGTTGGTTTTCAGATCCTCTTTACTTTGCGCATTTTTCTGGTGTCTAACTATATCTTATAAAAGAACTGTGAAACAAAAACATTCCAATTTCTCTCCCATCAAACCACATTTACTGTTATCTGATAATTCTAAGGAGGAGCTAGCTGGCACTTCTTCCACCACCATCCAGTGTGAATTAGAAGCCAGAGTGAGCCTGCCTCCTACTTTGACATGTTCCAGGTGTTTGTGGATATACATCACAACTCAGATAACATTTACCTCAGTGGAGTGATGCAAGATAAAATATAAACAAATGCTCACAAAAAAGAGGCTCCCTATAGAGGTTTTGCTCTGTCTACCCAGTTTGTATTTTACCTCAGCAAGCTATCACTCAGGTTCCCTACTGTATAGTGACATTGCTGCTCTGATTGGCCATCCAATATGTGGAAAGGAATGTTTCAGCAGCAGTTGCTATGGGTGTGCATCCTGTTGGTTGTGGTCTATAAGTCTTTTTTCATGTATCATTCCACCTCTAAAACCTCAATAAAATCTCCTTTATAAAATGTGTTACATGCTCAAACAAATTCACAACTTTAATGATGGAAAATTACTTTGTTTGACTATTCCAGCCAGGGGATATTTGCACTGCTGAACAGTGGGCTAAGAAAAGAAAAAATGGGAACAAGAAAGCCAAAGATAGATTGATGACTAAAAGTTGAGAAAAAACGGAAGTCTAAGATGAAAAACAGACAAGAGAGTTCAAAGAGAAAGGACAGGAAGTCAAAAACAGAGGCAAGAACAAGGACAGGAGGGAAGAATGAAATGGATAAACAGGATGAAGGGAAGAATTAGAGCATTCAGAAGAATGGTGCAAAGGGTGAGCTGAGCTGTGAAAGATAATCAGGGGCAATGTGAACAGTGAAAAAGAGCTGAAGCAAGTCATTTAATTCAAGACTTTTTTGTTGAGTTGGTGTGCTTTAAAAAGCAGCTTTTGCTGTCATCTGACTGTTGGACAAGGCATTCAGCCAATCACAGGTGTAAGAGAAGAGCGCGCACTGCGCTTACCCTTCTCTGTTGTGCTTCCTTTTGTCTTTTTCTGCTCTTTGATGGATGCTGCAGTAGGGATGCTGTGGTGTTCCAACATCAAGACATAACTCCTCTCTCAAGCGACCCCCTCCCCTTCCTCTTCCCATCTCTCCTGTCCTGGCTTTAGCTGAATAATATTTTCCTTTTCTTTGCCCCTGTTTGCTTCACCTCTCCTTTTTAGGTCTTCCAATTTTGCTCAAACATTTATGAGCACTGATTTATTGCCATCTTTCATATTGTTATTTTCTTCATTTTCAGGATATTGCCTTCAATTTGCATACACTCACACACTCAGACACAAGGCAAATAGATCACTTTCACATGAGACCACTTGCTGAAATGAATTGTAAGGGTATTTTTCTTCCTCTTATTATTCCTGTCAGTGTCTCAGTGTTGAAGTGACCCGGACCCTAGAGGTTTATTGATCTACATGCATGGATATTGGGGCCATTGGTGTGTGATGTTCTGATTGCAAAGGCTGAGGAAGAAGATGATAAAGCTCGGCAAAAGCAGATTTATCTGGGCTATAAAATAGGAAATGAGAAGATACTGTGTCAGCAATTGTTGGTAGAAACCAAGGGGTTTAGGATTCTAGCATATTCCAAAAAGACAGCAGTGCAAACAGGTTTAAAGCAACATTGCATGACTTTTGAACAGAGAGTTATCTTCATTTGAGATGCATTAAATTATTTGTCAGGTCATTTTACAGCAATCAGCATTGATGCTCCATGTGGGATGTCCTTAAAAACTTGGCCATGTAAGTTGAGAAGGTTGGATCTGTCACTAAGTCATGTGACCTAGAGTGCCGCTTTACAGCAGTATAAGCTGCCATTAAAAAAAGAGCTAAGCTAAAAGGTTTTGTTGCAACAAAACAGATATGACACCTCCTGATCAGACATATTTTTGGTTCTCTGATATAAAATATGATCAAGAGGGGTGAATACTGGTAATGATTAGAGTGCACGGATCCGATCACTGGATCGGATATCTGCTCCGATATTGTTAAATTGCTTTGATACCGGATATCTGAGATCCAATCCAGTGCATTTGATATGGAACTGCTATTTCTGTCTTTTTGAGGTTCATTTTTTCATAAATGTTCTATATATCTGTGTTAATTCGTTCCCTTTTTTCAAACAATGTTTATGTCGAGGTTAAACTCTTCCCTTACATTGCAAAGTATATGAGTAATTCATTCAACAGTTGGATCGGTTTTGGATATCGAGAGATATGCTCAGCCCAGATCTGATGGGATTTGAAAAAACTGGATCAGTGGATCTCTAGTCATGATTTTACGAGTAATTCCATGGCTTCTCCATCTGCTGGTCCAAAGTAGTCTGCAATCATATTTCAAAGCAAAGAAGGAGGCTGTCTGTCTTTGTGACAGTGCAGTGTTGCCAGTGACCATAAGGTATTCTAAACCTGAAGGGTAATGGTCAAACACTCCCTGGTGGCTAAAGGTTACACAGTGTTGCTTTTATAAATACTTAATCTGGAAATGCATGGTGTGAATTAGATAGTTTTCATGATCTATAGCACATACGTCTAAAATGTAAACTTTTTTCTTAAAACTTTGAAATCCAATTCAATCAAATAGAATTTAGAAATGAATATGTTTAATCTGAAAAATGTGTAGGAACATGGGAATATAATTATTTTTTATTTTTTTTGAGTAAAAGCAGATTGTCAGAGGTCACCATAGAGTTTTCTTCAGGGTTGGAAATGATACTTTAAGAGTTTCTTTGCAGCATGTTTAATACGTTTGTAGCATAGTATTAGTGTTTAGGTCAGATTTCCCTATTAAGCCTGCAATTTAGAGCTTGCACAGCAATAAGCACCACAGCTCCTCTGATGTTGCTTCTAATTCATTAACTGACTGAAAGATGGGTGTAATGATAAACAAAAATAAAAAGAACAAAGGAAAGAGAAAGCACTTGACTGTCATGGCCTTCATTGTGAGGGAGGCTCTTGATATTATGGATAGAGGTCAGCACATCTACACAAGAGCTAATTGTCTCTGCCTAAAGCCTGTAGGAAACCAGAGTTCCTTTGTGGTATCAACTCCACTGTTTAGACGAGCTTGTAAAACCAATATCTGTGTGCCCAAGGAAGTAACTCCTGCATGCATGGATGCTCATATGTTTGAAGATACATATGCGTGCGAATGAAAGAGTAATGTTAAGATGGATGAATAAATAAAAGATCTCGGAAACCCATCAGCAACCCGCACTGGGTTGTCATGGCAATTCAGACAGCACGACAAAGTGTGTCTTTTCATGTGTGTTTTTGAGTGAATAGTAGATCAAAATCATAGCACTGCAATGTTTTAGCAAGCACAATTAACTTTTTTTTTAAAGAACCTTTGTTCTCTAAAAAGAGGCTAGTAATTTTTCTATTTTTGGTCCTCTGGGCTTTGGAATAACTTAAAGGCAGAAAAAAAGGGATTGCACAAATAGGATTGCAGTTCATTGTATTTCGCTCGAAAAGAAATGGGGTTATGGAGTTGGATCATATTTGTATGTTTTTAGAATTCCTGTAATTTGGCACTGAGTAAAAAAAAAAGATAAAGGGAAAACATTTTTAACACAACTTCTTGTGCTAGATGTGCTCACCCCTGCGTGCTTGTGCACATTAGATTAGAGATGCTTTTAGCACAGTTGTGTATAATGGATATATCTGGGTGCTCTTCTACATTCCCCTCAGAGACCCAAAATCTACTGCCTCTCTTTTCTTGTTCTGTTTCTGCTCTGTGCCCTTGATTTGTCTACAGGTCTGACTCTTAATGCATTTGCTAGCGGCTTGAAATATGTGCAAAGGGCGTAGATGTATTGAAAAGAGTAAAAGAGAGAGATAAAGCAGTTGTGTTTTGAATCTGATGGTGATTGATGACTATAAAAGAGTTTGTTGATATGTAATGACAGCGAAATTAGAACCCCAACTGAATAAATGAGTGCTTGCATGGAGGGTGTAAGAGGGAAAAGTTGGGACGGTGGGATTCTCTCAGCAGTGAATCTCTCGCTGAAAACTCTACCTGGTTTCTAGGCAACAGAACAGCACTGCTGCATGTTAGAGTGTTGGGGAGGGGAAGGCTTGCTGGCCTACAACATGTGTGTGTGTGTGTGTGTCCATGTTTGAGTGCTGAGTCAATATCTCTATTATTTATGACTGTTCTGTAGTAAGAATGTGTGTTCATAGGGGGAGGGGAGATAAAAAAGATACTGAGGCTGTTTGTTTTGTCGCTCATTTTGCTGTAAATGTAACATCTAAATGTTGTTAATAAAAGAAAGAAAAGAAAATACACAGAAAACATATTTTTGTCAGTTTTGCCCACTCACCCAAAAAATTTAAATCAGGTTATGCTTCTCTTTGAAGTCCCTGGTGGAGATCTGTTAGAGAGGTGCAGCAAAGCACAGAAAACATGAAATAAAAGATCGAGGTGGGAGCTGTTTGGCTCTGTCGACCTTCATTCTCGGAGCCCAAACTGCTGCTTATGTCTGATTTCTTTGGCTGACTTCATACCCATTGAAGGAGATAACTGAACTGCTAGTGAACTCCCAAAGATATCTGCAATGTAAAAGGAACCATTGCATTTGCTTATTTCATGTAGTATGACTCAATAAACGCATCTGACCGCTGCAAGTCAAGCCAAGGTTTGGATTTTTTTTTTGTCACTCATTTAACAGCCAACTATATGTTATAAAATAAAATGATATAGATCCCTTTCAGAAGGATAAAAACCCCACATTTACAGCCAGAGGTAAAATGTAATGTTTGAGTCTAAACTTAAATGGTGCAGTAAAAGTCCTTATGCCATTTTAAAAAATTCTGTTAACACTTGAAAGTTAATGTTTACACAGACTCTACCTTCAGTCTCACTGGGATTCAGCTATTTTATGGAGAACAAGCAAAACAAACCAGTCAGTGGATGTTTAGAACCGGTAGAGTCAGTACCTTGAAAGACTTAAAGTTTTAATTGCCGCAAAATGGTCTTTTACAACTAAATGTAACAACAGCTAAATGCATTTGCAATCTGCATTTTTTGATAGAGTTTCTTCCTATATAAAGCTTTAAAATCATTGTATATTTTCTTTCAACTTCACATTTCTTCCCTCCTTTGTTTTATTAAATCCCACAGATGTAAGTCTCCTTGATTGTACCTAAGGTTCATTTTTACAAAAGCTGGAGGAAAGGTGAGAGGTTATTAGGAAAAGTAGTGTGTACTTAAATGATTGAAACAAAATCCAATGAACTGTCTTCCCTGTGAATGATCTCTTCTTCTCCACATTGAATTTGAAATTGTCCCAGCTCAACAAGCATACCCTCTTGTGGACAGCACCACGTCATTATAAATGGATTACAGTTCTGACAGTTTGGATGATCTTTAATTATATCTCAGAGAGTAGCACGATTTGTTGGAAGCATTATCCATTTGCTGCAGCTTTTACTCTGCTGTCCAAGTGGGACATTACTGTTTAACGTCCATTAGGCTGTAATGAAGGAACGCTGGTCTCCGTGGCCTCTTGTTGGCTTTCTAATGGACCTCTATTATCAGAGTTGAAACACACATGAAAACTTCACCCCACGCACACACGCATAAACACTTCCTTCATACACACACACGGCCTTTGCACAAGATCAAAGAGGGATATGAGACAGCTGAACCAGCTGAATTGCAGGTGACCTGGTGTTTGTTGAGCTGCTTGATTTTTAGAAGAAATAGCTCTATAATTGCTCTGTTAAATATTTGTCTGGGGAGAAAAGAGACTAACCTGAACCATTGCAATAGTTTGAAGCTAATATATGCTTTTACAGTACATTAAAAATTTCTTGCGAGAAGCAATTATGTTGAACACTTAGTAGAAATGTTCTTAGGAAGCGGCTTTCTTTCTGTTGAAATTGAACAACAAAAGATGACCATAATGTCCGCGATCAATGTCTGGTTTATTTGTTCAAGAGTTTCAAGAAATCACGTTCCTAAAACATTAAAACACAAAAAAGGGTAATAGGCTGTTCCATCACAAAACAGTAAAACAAAGCAAATAAGCAAACAGTGCGAGCACCTTAATCTTAGAAATCTGTTAAGTAAAAGTTATAAATCTAAAGTAAATCTGAATAAAAAAGGCTGCAAAATGCCAGCTGTAATTTAACTTTAATGCAGCATACCATGTGCATTGATATCTCTTCTTTACAGTTAGTCATCCAACTTGCATAAACTTAGATATTTACTATTGTTTGATTTAATTCAGCACCTCTTTTTCCAGATCCAGAAATTTTATTTCAGCATTTCTATATTTATGAAATAAAGCTCAGAGTTGCATGCTGAGGTTAAAGTTCATTATACTTTTCTTTTATTACAAAGAGGAAAAAAATATCAAAGAGAAGAAATAAATGAGACAAAGAAAGACTGGATCTGCTTTAATATTAAAGTGGGAACTCTTACAGCCTGATCTTTAAAGATTCAAAATAAGAGGCATTAAACTGCATTTGCAATTCTTCTTTAGTTTGTGCAATTAGTGGGCATGTTGTGGGTGATCTTCAAAGATGAATTGTAAAATTGTTAAGATGTGCAAACAGATTTGGTTCTGAAGTTTTGCCATAGAGGAAGAAATTCCTGCCGATTTTGCAAAACATTTTAGTGCATTTCAGCTAAACCGTCTGATCTATGCAATTTTGTTGTACATACCTTGTATGTATAACGACAAATAAAGCATCTCTTCCTTGAAAAAAAAATCAAACTGTGTTTCGTGCAAGGTTGTGTCATATGTTTCAACAGTGGGCACAGATATTTTTGTGTGTTACTTTGCATATCACTCTCAGTAGTTCTAAAAAAGATGCAAAAACTGCAGCCACAGTTGAGTTCCCAGTTTGGACAATCGCTTTGCATGTGGTTAATGTTAAGATTTGCATATCCTCCACCCATGAATTTACGTGCTCTGGTCATTCGAATATGATCTGCATATTGATGAAGATACAGACATAATAAATGGCTTGCAGATGATCTCTGCTAAATTGCACACTCAGATCACTTTACATTAATTTGAATAAATTGTGAATTTGAAAAGTTTGAAACGGGCAATTTTAATCTACCTAGGATTTTTTTTTCTGCCTACAGTTGTACGTCAACTGTGAGGTAATCTAGGATGGCCGTAATGAAAACAGCTGCTACAGCATACAGATGACTAAAGCAAGTTTTGCTTGTCTTCAAATTTCGCCATGACTGATGTCTGAGTCTTTACTTAATTGATTCTGTGGCAAACCTTTTTTTTTTTAACAAAGCCATGGCATTGCATAATTTTAAACATATCCTACATGTATTATTTGACAACCTATGTTTTATTTCATGTTTTTTTTTTTTTTTAAGTGTGCCACATGGCGACAATTTTACAAGAAACTTCTTATCATTTACTATCGTAAGGCGGCTCTGTTATTTTATTCTTCTCGAGATGCCACTGGCTGAACAATTTAGCTAAAAAAATCAAAATTTTTGATCCAATACTGGGACTTTTATGTAGACGTTTATTTGCACTAACCTCTTGCATGTCAATGGGTCACACAAGCTTTTATTTGTTTTCATAGCTTACTTTCTTAGAGTTCAATGTGGCAGGATTTTAATGATACTCTTGTGTAAAAATTGTTTATTTCTACTCACATGCTTGGATCTGCATGCTAGTAGCAACTCTCTCTTTCCCTTTGTGTGGCACCAAACCCAACCCCAAGCATACTACTCCCATCTAAAGGGCAGGAGTGAGAAACTCAGGGTCTTAGTCTTGTTTTATGTGATGTGACCAAAACTAAATACCCCTGTGATTTATAAAACATGTTTTGGTAAATATCGATTGTATTGCTAATGCACTTAGCATCCAGCTTTAATTAAAAGAGAAACAATGGACTGAGTAGGCAATAGTGTTTATGGATTAAGGGAAAACAGCTGTTGTCAATGCAATGCCACATTGACTCACTGAAACTCCATAAAGGGTGATTTAAAAGAAACGGCTAGAATATAAGAGAAACTCATCTTTTACCTTTCTGGTGAATATCCAACATTTTATTTGTGTATGGTAAGCACTAGCATCAATTGAGGAAAGAAACCATATTGGATTTAAAACAATTTAAAGTTTATACATACTGTATATCAATCTGGAAATGCATCATTGAGAAGTGTTTGCAAAAGAAAGGGATGTTCAGTACAGTTATTTTGGCTGTCTCCCATGTCGAGTTTTCACAGTAGCAGTAGCAGTTTGAACTAGTGAAGTTAACTGATTAAAACAAAGTCTTACCAAAATTAGACGGGAGGAACATGCAACCATCTTCCAATCCAGAAAGGTAAAAATTGCGTTGTTTTGCTCATTTTTCAAAAAGAAATAGAGTGTATTCCAGATAAAACCAATGCAGCCATGTTTGTTTGGCTTTAGCTTTCTGCCTCAAGTTAACGCTGCAACGTTATGCATGTCCTAGCAATTCAATGGTCATAAAATTTCTGTACCAAGGCCAAACGTATCTGCTGGCTCCTGGCAAGATTCATTGTCGGGAGTTTGTGAATTCACAAATTTCGGGACAAATTATCTTGCTTGCAAGATAAACAGCCCAGGTTTCTGGAGAAGAATTTTGCCTTATAGACTTTTTTTTAGCAACCATAATTTTTTTGGCTTTAGCTAAATAACTATTCGGTACAAACAACTGGCCTTTTATTTTTTAACCTAACTATTTTATTGACACAGCAACAGCAACAGTAAAGTAATAATCACTATTTACCAAAAATATGCCTAAAGCAAAAAAGTCTGATATATTCGTAATGGCTGATTTCTTTCTTCACGAATGCTGTCAAATACAGAAAACTTTGTTTTTGGAAAAGCTGACTTATTTTGTTTTATTTTTATTCATTGAGCCCTCATGCTGCCCATAGACCGACTGGCACCCTGAGCCGAGATCCATGTCACCCATATAAAAAAACACTACTTTACATCAAACTTAGTAGTAATTAATATTTTCATGTTCTGCTGAAGTCTGTAAAATTAGGGCACATGCACATTCTGGAAGCTTTTAAAATCTTTAACTTCACTTTAAAAAAAAGACAAACAATTGAGCAGCTATATTGGTGAATGTTTTCTTCTTCAGGCTTTCTAATATTTATTTGAATTCACAAAACATGACAATTTGCTTCTTATTTTTGTGAAAAATGTAATAAATTTAGGAAGATAATAACAGTCAGAAAATCCCAAAAATTTGAAATAGTGAAGTGACATTGTACAAAAACATTTGCTCTTTTCATCCTTTTACTTTTTTTTGGACATTAGATTGAAGGTTTTAAGCATTTAATTCAGTATTAACAACTGACAAAGTCCTTTTGACACTGCTGTGAAGCTGCAGGGAGCAAATGGATGGAGGGAATTACAGGGTGAAACCAGAATGAAAACTAGTATTTTTTCACTTTCACATCATTTTATGTTTCCATGTTAGATAAAGACTTGAGGTACTACATGTTCTTTGTTCTCTGGAAAAATAAAAATAAACATGATTTTACCTGCAGTGAAGCACAGCAAGAGCAATGACTCATTTTAAAAACTCCAGCAACGGATGCGACGAAGAAGCATCATAGGTGCTCGGTTGTTTAAAGGTGTATGAGGTTCTTACCGAGGAGTTATGATTGCCCAAATGTCAAAATGTCAATCACGATTAAATGAGTTAAATTGGTGATAGACTTATCATTTGTTTTTCCCTGTGTCTGGCTCTCAGTATTTCCAGTAAATTATATACAGTGTGTATTTGCAGAGCTCTGCGGGCGGGAAGTTATAACATGAATGTGTGTGACGGACCTCCTACGCGATGAACGCTGATCTGGTTTGTTCCGGTTGGCGGCCCTGTGTCAGCATGGCCACGGACGCTGGACTGGCTCCTGTTTTGGCAGCACTAAATACCCGGAGCACAGACTTAATGAGATGCTGTGCTAACAAACAGATCAGAGAGACACGGACTGAGGGGCAATGTGTGGGTATGTGTGAGGCAGAGGAAACTAGATGAGGATGCTTGTCTGATCGGAGTGCTTAAGTACAAACTAACAAACTCCAATCCAATGATAGTGACGCCTGCGGCAGAAGCACTGACTGTACAAAATCTGTCTTTTTTAGCCTGAGAAAAAAATTAGAGTAACTCTTGTTAGAAGTCTTAAAAAATGCAGTTTTTCATGCTATAATAATTGCTCAAAGAGAGTAATGTCTGTTTTTGCCATCAGCAACAGATCAGCACCCTTCTAGATGATTCTCTAAGCTTCAGAGCATCAAACAGATCTTTTAGGCCATTAATAGTCCAGGGTTTTGTTTAACTCAGAGGAATCTTGAGGGTTTTCTGTGGTTGTTGAAAAAATATGTTTGGCCTCAGGCATTAATAGTACTGTTGTCATGTGGATAATGGTTAATGCAACATAATAGTCAAACTCAAGTTTTAAACTACCCTCTTTGAAATCTCAACTACTAAATTCAAGGCCTATTTTTCTTATCACAAAAATGATCAAATAAATGATCTTTTTTACTTGCAATGACAATTTTATTTTATTAAAAAGAGATTATATATATTCATATTAATGCTGTATTTGATTTTAGATTGTTTTTGGCTTTAATGTTTTCTAGCTTTTTGTTTGTCATTTCAGAACCACTTGCATTTTATTTTATTGACCAAAACAAAGTTAGAGACAATTAGATACTATAAGAAACAACCCAGTTTTCTACAAATTAAATGTGCTGTTATTTTGGTAATTAAGGAGGTGCAGAGTTATTTAATGTAACCACATTGTAACATATAATCTTTGATTTTCCTCTTGATCTGTTAAAAGATACATTGGTGGTCTCCTCTGTAAGTCTCCAGATAGCGTTATGTGTTTCTGATATTTGTAGTTTTAGGTCACGATCTATTGGTTCTTCTAGTGGTATGTCTCTACCAGTTTTATACATCTAGATAGTAGCTTTTTTATTGCCAAACCTTTTTTTATCAAAAGCCTCTTTCAGTGTTTCTACAGATTTAGTTTTCAAATTTAAGGTCAAGAGTTTGACTGAGCTATCCTAAACCACTGGATTTTTTTTGTCTGTTTTAAGTAAGGAAATAATGTAGTCCAAATGCATCTAAGGTTTTCTTCTATAGAAAAAAACATATCCATTTATTTTTATAATTTATTTAATTCTTATAGAGGCTGTTGATTATCTCCAGCTTCTAGTGGTTTAGGGCTACAAAATTTAAGAAAAAAGAAATTGAATCACTTGCATATAAGGACAAGTTAGAAGAAAAATGTGTGAAGGAAACCAGAGTATTCCAAGAGAACCCATGCATAGATTATTAAAACTAGTAAACTCCACGAAGAAATTAGTTGGGATTTGAAGCGAGGAATGTTTTCCTCAACGGCAAAACTGGTGACGACTTTATCACCATGCTGTCCATTGCACGAAATGCCCTGTTCAAACCGAACCATACTGTACTGAAAGTTGTATGTGAGAAGATTCTTTTTATTAGTGAACAACAACTATGTTCTCAAACAACCAGAAGACTCATAAATATCTAAACCTAATATATTTGGAAGTTGAAGAGGTTCTTTGTTTTATTTGGCTATCTTAGGAGTATATCTCTTTATGCAGGTAACTATTACTGTGCAGAATTATTAGGCAACTTAATAAAAAACAAATATATTCCCATCTCACTTATTTATTTTTATAAAGAAACCAATATAACACAAAATTTAGAAATAAACATTTCTGACATTCAAAAACAAACCAGAAACAAATCAGTATCGCTATATCCACCTTTCTTTAAAATGACACTCAAAATCCTTCCACCCATAGATCCTGTTAGTTCCTTGATGTGTTCATGATCAACATTGCTGCAGCAGCACCACAGCCTCCCAGACTCTGTTCAGAGAGGTGGACTGTTTTCCCTTCCTGTAGATCTCACATTTTATGAGAGACCACAGGTTCTCTATGGAGTTCAGATCAGGTGAACATGGGGACCATGACATTATTTTCTTCTTTTACCTCTTTATTGGCAAGCAACACTGTGGAGTATTTGGATGCATGTGATGGAGTGTTGTTCTGCATGAAAATTATGTTTTTCTTGAATGAAACTGACCTCTTCATGTACCAGACAATGTCTGGCTTTCACTGGTTCCTTTTTTAAAGTTTTTTTGTACTATTATTTTTCTCAGATTCAATTTTTTTTTCTATAATCATGGTGGATTTCTCTTTCATTAACTGGGGGGTGCCACCAATTTTGTCTACGTGTATTTTTCACCACAGTTCTTGTTATTAGTCCTTTTCTAAATGTTTCAATCCCTATCCCTAAAAGACATTATTTTCTGTGTGGATAAAATGCATGAGTATGAGAGTGCATGATGCTCGCGTAGTGCTGAATATTTTTCCTAATTTGGTAACTTTTGTGAAGAACTTCACTCGGTGTTTTTTTATGTGCATGTGGTTGTTTGTGTCCCTGGAAATACCTAGAGGTTGTATCTGGATGAAGAGATATATGTTTAAAGTCATGTTTTCCTTAAATCTCTATTATATGTTGCAGTTTCTTTGAATAATTTTTAAACTCTGTAATTCTTCTCAAAGAAAAGAGGTAATAGTCTTGTTTTTATTTGAAGATAAAATATCAGTTTGTTCAATTTGCTGAGATTGTGCTCTACTAAAGAATGACCGCTCACCTTACAATGTCCCTGCCATTGTTGTTAGTGTTTGATAGTAAACCCCTGTGATGGCTAAAACAATTTCAGCACTGGGAGGAGTCATGTGACATTTATTTTCCACTCATGCTGGTTCACTTGGCTTTGTATGTGCATTTGTTTAAAGGGTGTGCTTATCTAAAGAGGAGACTGTCATGTGAGATTTAACAAGAAGAAATGGTGGTTGGAGAGAAATCAATGATACAGCGGATGTGGAAACATCATATAAAATCCTGATAATATCCATTGCTTATTTTTCCAACACAGTATGATTTTCACATGCATTACTCACATTGGGAGGAAATTGTTAAAAATGAAATGCTAGATAAACCTCTGTCCGTATGAGTAATGGAAAATAATGGTTCTTAACTACTCTCCTGCTCTAAAAAGAGTAATCATCATGTTGGAGAACAGATTAAATTGGGTCTGTTTTTTTTTTTTTTTTTTTTTACAAAATATGAACAAATTGGTCATTTTGTGAATTTTGACATGTGCAGAGCGTTGCTGCAGTTTTTCTCAACCCAGCTAAATGTTTATAAGGCTGGACCTACTGCAGTGATTTACAAAAAACCTCAACATTGGATAGCGATGTTGACTCATCAGTGCATCTGCCCAACTACCGGGTGTATTATTTTTAACCTGTAGAGAAATATGAACAATTTACAAACAGGTATTATATATTAGGGCAGCAGTTAAAATATAGCATTAGTTGTTGTTTTTGTTTTATAAAACAGTCCCTCATTTGGATTGGATATTTGATCTGAAAGAGAATAGTGATATAAATAAAAGTTAAATAATAACAAAAAATGAAGTTAAATGCCAGCAACCCCCCCCCCCACACACACACACACACACACAGATTTTAAGAATATTTCTGCCAAACTTCAAAAGTATTTCTACATGAAGGTAACCTCTGCAAAAGTTTAGGTTGCAATGCATCCCTTACATTGATTTTTAAAAAGCTAAGATAGAACAAGTTTAAGAAATTAAACTTTAAAAAACATCTGGTGTAATTATGTTAGTTGTATAAAATTATTAAAGGGCATTAATCATTATTTATACTTCTGTTCATTCGCATTCAGGTTTGTAACTGTAATAGTTACGTATTCATTACCATGTCCAAACTCCAAAAGAATTTGTAAAAATGTTGAAGAAAGAAACAGAGTACAAGATAACTGGCTACATAGCTGAAAGTTAATGCTGATTTTACCAGACTAATGCATCACACTACAAATAATGGCCAATAAAGTGAATGATAAGGAGAATTATTGCATCATGATCTACTCAGTTTAATGACTGAGTTTTCAAAGGCAGAAAGTGTTTTGGGAAAGAAAAGAATCCTCAGTCATTTTCTATATGTGTTACATGCAGCCATACTTTTATTTTACTTATCTTAAAGGTATTCCCTACAAAGGATTATTACTTTTGTCATCTGTATTTGGGATTATGGTTCATATTAAAATAAAGCGGGGCTGTACGGTGGAACAGTGGTTAGCACTGTTACCTTTTAGCAAGAAGGTTCTGGGTTCCATCCCGGCCTGGGGTCTTTCTGCATGGAGTTTGCATGCTCTCCCCGTGCATACATAGGTTCTCTCCAGCTTCCTCCCACAGTCCAGCTTCCAGAGAATAGCATTTTGCATGTCTTCACTAGTCTTTTTCTTTTTTTTTTCACTAGTCTTTTTCACCATTTTCACATTAGCTTCTATTCTTCAAGATTGGAAGGCCTGGGGTGCTGCTGTAGTGTGGAGGTAGAGCACATGACCTGGCTGTTACAGGTTCGAGTACTCCGGCTTCCTCCCACAGTCCAAAAACATGACTGTTAGGTTAATTGGTATCTCTCAATTGTCCCTAGGTGTGAGTGTGTGTGTGCGGGGTTGTTCGTCCTTGTGTGTCTATGTGTTGCCCTGAGACACACTGACATCCTGTCCTGGATGTACCCCGCCCTACGCCCATAGTCTGCTGGAGATAGACACCGGCCCAACCGCGACCCTAACGGATGAAGCGGGAGAAGATGGATGGATGGATGATTGTCCTCGTTTATGTGTCTTACAGTACCACATTAACATGGTATTCCATGTCTTCTAAGTCGGTTTTCTTCCTTGCACAGCAATCCTCTTGAACAACTGAAACAATTTTACCTTATTTGACTCACATTGCTTCTTTAGCTTTTTAGCTGCGCTGAAAACAGGGAGTAATTGGATTAATAGTTACATAACAAAACCATCTATCAAACTACAATAAAAGTTAATGAAATCAAATTTTAATTTACAAACAGGTGTGATATGTTGATTACACTGCTTGAATGAGGTGATGTAATTTCTAAATTGGATTCCATGAATTAATATAGTACCAGCCTGAGCATAAATACGGCCAATGGAACACTAACAAAATATGAGGCACAACAAAGAGGCGTTTTTTGTTTTAGGGAAAAAAGAAAAAGATAAAGTGATAAGAAAAAATAACTTTAAACACAGAAAGATCTGTAAAAACTACATAAAGGAAAATACAAATAGCAGATGAGTAAGAGAAAACAGGGTAAGAAAGCACTGACAAAAGATGAGAAAGGATTGAAAAATATACTGGCAGGAAAACGAAGATAAAGGTACTGTTAAAACCAGAAAGAAAATGAGGAAGATTAGAGATAAAAAGAGAACAAACACAAGAGGATGAGGGGGAGGAACTAAGGGAAAGAGAGGTGAGTCTTCTGCGGTAGTACTGCAGCAGAGCATAAAGCCAAGAGATGTTTTATTTTGTGACTTTGGTTGCATAGAACTACAAGTATGAGAAATACACATTTTTAAAAATAACTTTTTGTGTGTCTCAGCTGTGATGCAGCAACACATACTGAAACTTTGTTTTGAAAAACGTACCACCAGAGGGAATCTTTGTATATTTCCCTTCTTTTCAGTGAAGTTTCGTTGTGTGTATATACCTCCTAGTCCCACGAGGCAAGGCTGCAGATGGCCCTAAAACAATGAGCAATACCTCTGACACTCCTGATACTGTCTTTCTTTTTAATTAGCAGCTGATCTGTTCCTTTTTAATGCTTTCTAAACAACCCCAATGATCCAAAGCTGTCATAAAGTTACAAGGTCAAAGCATTGTCTAGAAATGCACAGGCATAAAAGTGCCAACAACTAATGAAACACAATCACGCAAAACACAGGCATAAAAAAAATAAATGGGAAAACTTGGAAGAAAACCAGAATATGATGCAAGAAACAATAAAGGATCTTAGATATTTACTGAAAACACCTTTTTTTCTGATGCTAACCGACATAGAATGACACAGCAGAGGAGAATATAGAGAAATTAAACAGGCATCCATCCATCCATCCATCCATCCATCCATCCATCCATCCATCCATCCATCCATCCATCCATCCATCCATCCA
>JAUZNJ010071045.1:0-21782 GCA_034780135.1 Jordanella pulchra
AAATGAGTCAAAAACAGCCAAATGTCCACATTTTCCACACATATGGGTAAACAGCACAGCTCTACAGTGCGTGATGTCACAGTTACACGACTTGCGCTTCTCATCTAACTGAACATCTGACACACTTGTTGCCATGGACCTTTTCCCTGTATTTTTTTTTTTTCCCCCCACAGTAAACGGTTATCGCTCACTACAGGCAGGCTGTTGATCTGTGCAGGTTTCACAGATGAATGAGAAAAGCTTTGAATAGTCTGCCGTATTTAGAGCCAATCATCTTTCCAAGGTTCCTCATACTGTAATGTTCTGTTTCATTGTTTTTTTTGTTTTATTTTTTGTTTAGATTTCTAGGTTTTTATTGCAGCTCAAAAGGTCATGTTTAACAGCGCATGAATATTTTATTCAAGTTCTGGTAAACATTTAGGAATTATGTCTCTGTTAGGTTTTTCTTACTAGATTCCCAAAACAAATTTTCATGTAATAAGTAGGCAACACAATGACAATGTGTCATTATCACTATCTGATACACCAATGTCCTTATCAACATCCTTTATTGGCCTAATAAAGAAGTACAACACTCTTGAACATTTTCCCGTCAAGCTCTTTCTCATCGGACTTTAATGGATATAGTATCCAGTTGCACTGAAAAATGATTAAATATTTGACAGAGGGTAAAAATGTTAATATTCTCTAAGAATTACACAGTAAAAACATGCTTTAACCAAACTAACATTTAAGCCCTAAATCAAAATCATCATAAATCAAATCATCAATAGAAGAATGAATATTTTTTCTTGACTTTAATTCACCCACCTTCATCTTAATGGTCAAGGAGGTTAATGGCCAACACTAGCAAACACATATTTACATGTAAGTTCAGCTTCATTATGAAAAAAAAGATAAATGTTTTGAACTTATAGGGATATTATTCCTCTTCCCTTTCAGTACATTTTAAGGGAAGTACTGAAACCCATAGCAAGCATAGCAAAAGTACTAACAGCTAAGTAGCACAGACATGTGAAATTAGCTTTAAGTTTACTCCCTACAACTTTTTGGATTTATTATTTTTACAAACAGATATTACTTTGACAACCAAACACTATACTGCAGTACAATACATACGTTTATACTTTCAAAATATTTAATACTTTAACAAGAATGCTATGCTAATTTAGTTAGCCTCTTAGCTTGTAGATTAATTTTCAGCTTCAGCTAAATATGTTCATTCCTATAAATGAGAAGAAATACCATGACATTAGCATTTTTCCATATAGTACAAAGATACTGTTTTTCAATATTTGCAAAATGTTACTGTATTTAACTAAGACTTTTTAGTTCCCCTAGTTGGATGGAAAAGGATGATTAGCTTCATTTAAATGATTTTCTTTAAAAAATGGTTCAAGCATTAAGTTTTAATAAACACATAATAAACTGACAACTTTAATAATAAAATGTGACTTTTTCATAAATTTGCAGTTTTAAAAGAAAGCTTGACAGTAAGCATTAGATAGTTCAAATAAACGCTCTTGTCACAAAATGTACAGTAACATCAACAAATATTCAGTCAAAAGTTAATATCTTCTTAAATATTGTTTTAGCTATAGCTATTAGGTAAGCTAGTTAATAGGTAAGCTAGGTATCATTTTCTGAATGGATGCATGTTCTAAAACCAAAAAAGCTTCCATTCACACTTTTCTGTTACATTTAATCATTTAATTTAAATGATTAATAAAGTTCATATTTTCCCATTTATCAGTTTCACAAGAAAGCTTATCACTAACTTTAAAGCTAACTAATCCGTTAGCCTGGAAACAAGTGAAGTCTGGATGCTATGAACATGCTAATGCTATGAAACTTGAACTCCTATGTTTTTATTTCAATTATTTTTTCTTCAGATGTTAAAGTCACATCCTAGATTGTTTTACTTTTACAAAAAAAAAATCATTAACATCGCTAATTAAAATAGATGCTGTTTAAAAAAAGAATGAATGAGATTTTTGAAACGAATGTCCGTTTTGCTAATTTAATGTAAAGGTATGATTTTTTTTTTTTTTTTCTATCATTGGGGTTATTTTTTTTTTTTCCACCATTAACCATGGTCATTAATTCAAGCATAAACACAGGCGATGACAAACTAAAAGTCAACAATATAGTAAGTCAACAATGAGTTTTCTTTTATTTTATCCGGTTTATACAGTTTTGGTTCTGTAGCAACCTACTGGATAAATCTAATGAAGTGCAATTGTACTCAAGCCAGTTACAGTTTAGAGCAATGACAGGCACAAGTTTTGTGCAAATTTAACAGCATTGAAACGGCTCCTACACAGACATCGCAAAGAATACATGCCAGAGGAAAACAACGCTAAATCAGTTTTACATTGACAACAATTAGGAAGACGTCCCATGACAACAAAAATCAATCCAAGCTAAGAGTCGATAAACATTTCACCCACAACTGACAAATGGGGAGACAACAACTCAGTAAACATTCAGTCTTTATGCACAGCAAGAAATGTGTTGTGTTATCCGCCCCCACAGAGCAAAACCCTTCAATCTGTCCTATCCAAAAATCCTCAATTCAAAAATTGTGCATTGCCTTTTTTTTTTTTTTTTTTAACAATTTAAACTTATATTACAAAACTAAGTATTTTTAAAAGAAATCGTAACCGATTATTCTCTCAGTTGTTTTTTTTTTTGTTAAGGATACAACAATTAAAATGCTTGTTCTGGCAAAACACTGGCCACCAAAAACTAAAACTTAAGGTGCTGCAGGTCTTAAAGTATCACAAGTCACAAGAGAAAACACAACCATCTGCAACACAAGGGTGGTGGTAGCCTTGTTAGAGTTGACCTCATTTGTTCATCTAATCCTGCTATATTAGCAATTACTGGGACAAGAAGCATTACAGCGATGTCCAAAAGTGAAAGCTGAAAATGTTATTTATTTGCCTTCAAGAAGAGATTTTCTGATGCAAGAAAATGAAACGTGTGCAGTACACCTCCAAACATGCAGTAACACAGGATCCTAAATAAAATCTGGGTAGGTAAACTATGATAACCGGTCTGTAGTCTTATAAGACGGACATTACAGGCTAAGGTCTGTTTGTGCGAGCCCTAAATGCTCTATCCTTCACAGTGAAAGTTTACGATTTGACAAACTAAACCTTTCTAGAAACGCCTACACTCACTTGTGCCTCTCCCCGAGTGTAAAGTGTGTTCTGCAATGTGACATCTTTTCTGAACGCGGCTGCTAAAGTTTCACCCTCAGCTACAGCTTTATCAAATTAAGAAAAAAAAAAAAAGAAAAAAAAAAAAAAAGAGGATTTGTATCCCGTTTAGTAAGGGTGACTGAATTTCCTATAGATCACTTTAAACAAGAAGAGTAACTGAAGAGACAGATTCTTTTTCCCCACCTTGGTCAACTTTTCCTATGATGATTGAACTTTTTTAGATGAATTGTCGTGCACAAGGTTCGTTGTTACTATCTAAAAGACGAGTTTCTCATAACAGGGTCTGGCAATGCCTCTTATGAAGGAAAGCAGATGAACCACTACATTCTAGAGCTTTCCTTTAATATACAATCAAGGGCCACATTGAAATCTTTCACAACCTAGAATCAAAAAGAACTACTTCAGTTGCATTCAAATGGCAACTATCGAAAAGTAAACTTACTGTAACATACATATTATATAAGTGTATAGTCCATGCAGTGGCGCATGGCAGGTTTTGCATCATTATGGTATGTCATAAGTGTATGGGAGACATCAGCCACCAGTGCATTTCCAATTTAGGTTCAGGGAGGAAAGAATCCTCGACACTCATCAGAAACTCAGCCAGACTTGAAGAGCAAAATGGCCACTTGGCCCAAGTAAAAGTAGATAAAATGCTTTGTCTCGTGAGTGACGTAGCTGCCAAAGTTCCTCCCAACGATGCAGTGCCAGGTTGGGTTGTATTTCTTGTCAAACTCCTAAAAAAGACACAAGAGTAGAAGATTAATGGCTATTATCTTTAGGGATAAGAACATCAAAATCTATTAATATGTGAGGGAGCAAAGAACGCTTTGGATAGGCTACTAACCAGTCTGGCCTTGTTTGCCATTAACTTAATTATTTTATTTTTCACTATGTTCCCATTGAAACACCGCATCATTGAAAGCCAAATGTTCAAACATACTAATAGGAAAGTCTTCAATAAACTTTAGGTCCAATAATTCATTTATTTACCACAATGTGAGGCAAAAAAAAAGATAAATTCTGTTGCAGATTTCTTTCGTTTTTCTCTCTTGTTTTCTCACACTTGAATTTTAACGTTCAAATCAGTCAAACATAACCTGAAAAAAGTAGCTCCGAAACGATCTTATTCTTTAAGAAGATTATACTGCTAAGACCAACCATGGCCCTTCAGAAATATTGTTTTCAACTGCAGACTTTGACTATGCCATCCATGGTTCTGTCCATTGTCCACGAGCACCATGTTTGTTTGACTCTTGGTATGAGGTTTTCTCTTATTTTACATCTGATATAATGGGTGCACAGCTTCTTGTTATTCTCTGGAATATTCTCGTCAAGGTTAACTTTAAACCTGTTAAAGTGATGCTTTAGATATTGCTCCGTGTTCTTTTTTTTGTTTGTTTTTTTTTGACAAAAACAAGTTACATTTACTCAGTTACATTCACTTGAGTATTAAAAAAAAAAACTTGTATTTAAGTAGGTCTACAGAATTGTACTTTCTTTTTACTTTAGTAAAAATACGACGGAGTATCAGTACTCTTACTTGAGTAAAATTTCTGGCAGGTCCATCCATAGTGAGTTCCACTTAATGGAAACAAGCTCGTTTTACACAAATATGCACCAATGAAAGACAATTGTTATTTCATTTTTTTTATTTAACTCAGTTATGATCGTAGGTACTAAGTAGATCAGTTGTCTTGCAAATAACCAAATACTTCTTTACTCTGGATGATTTTTGGGGGTGATAACATCCTCTAACAAACCGAAAAAAAAAGTAGACAGAAGAAATAATCTGAACATAATATAGCAGCCATGCACACATGCAATTTAATTCACAGTGCAAGGAGATGAAATGTGTATCAGGCATCAGGACTGGAGCTTTACTGTTACAGGCAGCTGCCAGAGAGTCCGACAGTCGGGACAAGTGAAGGTCACCAACCACACAGGTAACCTTAGATAAGACTAATTGGATGGAATCAGATAGAGTTCAAATTTCATCTCTAAATTATACATATAAAAAAACATGTAGTTGGGGAACTAAAAGACAAACCAAAACTATGAATGCTAACACAAAAAAAATATATATTTTTTTTGGCAAACAAAAGTCGTCAGAGTAAGAACATATGTTTTTGTTTTGAGGCTGATCCTAGAGCAGATAGCCCAGCTAATTAACCAGTTACTCCAGCTACTGCCTGATAAAGGTCTAATCTTAACACTCATTCTGGATGTGCCAACTTCTTCTAAACTGAAACTGAATCACCTAAACACCCTGCATGTGGACCAAACTGGATCATCCATTTACGGAGTTCTGTTTTTGGCCAAAGAGAACAGAATGAGACCTTTACTGAGTAGTTTAATGCCACTGATTGAAACATTTTCAAAGTTTTTGCAATTAGTGGATGGATTTTAGCCAAACGAATGAAATCAGCTCTTGGTGCTGATTTGATTTCACAGGAGGAATTTTTCCAGGCCGTTTTGGCTCACCTTTTTGATGTAGGCAGCTATGTCCTTCTCTATGTTGTACTTCTCCATGGCCTGGGTGGCACAGTCCACTGCGTCCTGCTGCATGTCCTCCGACATGTCTGCGTTCTTGATCACTGCTTTCCTGTCAGTCATGGTTCCGGCTGCTTGTTGAAGAAGAAACAGGAAAACTGACTCTACACGTGGTGGAGATGAGGATGGGGATGGGTTCCCTATAGGCCGGCCAAATCATCGCTATTTCTCCGCTCCAACGCAAGACGTAAAGCCTGTCTGTCCGGCAGCTTTTCAGCTGATCGCTTCAATTAAATTGTTTACTTGGTATGTGGGCTTCTACGTCATAGTATCTCCCAACTGCCGGGATAGTTTTGCATAAATTTGCTGTGAAACTTGATACAGGTGGAGTTAAATTACTTCGCTATAAATACATTTGCGTCAAAATGAGAAGAAATATGAAAAAAAAATGTTTGTTAATATTTTAGGCTGGGACACATTGGGGGAAAAACGGGGGATTAAAATACTCAAATAAATACTCAAAATGCAGTAAGACGTACAGTAGAGGCTCTTCACATAAAGATGCCAAACATTGAAGTGAATCTTCTAGATGAGGGCGGGTGCAACTCACCTTTTTCTGCGTCTCTGATGGAGAAAAAAACGGTCCTTTTCTTGAAATGTGTATTTTATTGAAGCGGTGGTGGGAGGTTAAGATGATGCTGCGGCTAATTGTTATTTTTAAAGATTTACACAATAAGCATTGAAGATAGGTTGGCTCTGCGCTGTGCTGCTCTCCGCCCCATCTGCTGTATGCCGCGCCCTGCTATTGGCTGCAGCGCTTCCTCCAAACGCGGCGCGAGCGTTTTTCTCCAGCTCCTCTCTGCCTGCATCTTATTTCATCCCATAATGCATCATTCACAGCATACGACACCGACTGGAGGATAAAGTGGAAACTGGACCGCGCTTTGCAGGAAGGGTATCGTTTGGCTTACAGCAGTCACAGCTGGGGTCCATTGAACGCGCCGCTACATGTTAGTGCGCAACATTTCTCTGATCTGCTCTATTTCTGATTTGAAGTGCATGAAAATTTAAGAAACTAGCAGAAAATCAGTTTCACACACAGATCCAACTAAACATCTTAAGATATTTTACAGTTCAAAGCTGTTGAGTATGGAGTAGTAAATTATCTTTGCATGTATCTGCATGTGGGAGGCTAAATTTTAGGAAAAAATATCAAATCTCTTTAAAAATGTCTCCCATCTCGTGAATGATGCGGTTGCAGCTTTGAAGCTCCTTCAATGAAAGGCTGCTGCAGCCTGGTTGCAATAAGGTGCGTCTTGTGTAAGGTTTACTAGGCAAACCTTCCTGCGCGGTTCTAGTTTGGAGCCTGGAACTGGTCCTGGCCCGTGTTCTGAAACCATTATCTTCAAAATTTTTAAGTCAAATGTTCTTGAAATAGGCAGATATTACCTTGATTTCAGAAAGCTAGGACAGTCTGAAGATATAACAAGTTGATGTTTAAAAAAATGATTTCAGCTGCATAGTTTTAATATTTTTGCTTGAAGGACCAAAACCTCCTTCCTTCAAGAAACTGCTCCATTGAAAAAGCACTGGTCCCAAACCGCCCTTGATACATTCAAGCTAGATAGAACATCAACTGGATACTTTTGTGGGAAAAATAGTCTGGTTAAAGTAAAACTCCCCCAAGTAAAAATTGGATTGTATTGGATTTGATTACTGAAGGAAGTTGTTGCCCTAAATGATGGGAACCAAGCAAAAAGGCTAAGAGTTCAATTCATCAATTCTTTTGATCAGGGTCACAGAGGAGCTGATGCAAATCTCAGGTATTTATAGGCAAAAAAGTAAACCCAGGGCATGTCACCATTCATTGCAGGGGAACACATACAACCTCACACTTAATGTAGATACCAATTAACCTAAAAGCCATGCTTGTAGACTGTTAGAGGAAGGTGGAGTACTCAGAGAAAATCACATGTAGGAAGATCTGACTGAGGCCAAAGTGGAAACTCAAGGATTATCCATGAATTTTTGTCTTTTTTATCTTTAAATCTCTCTGCAGCAGATAACAGCCAAACTGCGTATCATCGTTTTTGTGATTTGGTCACTGAAAAAGTATGGGAATACAAATCTACAACCTAATTTACATACATTCTTGAAGGTCAGGTTTACATTTTCAACTTGCATTGCCTTAATTACAAATAAAAACAAACTCAATAACTGTTTGAAAGTCTGTTTATTGAAAATGCTAAAAGAAAGATTATGCAAAGCAAAAATTACAAAGTATTCCCAGAATTTAACCCCCTCCCAACCTCCCATATTTTTTTTCAAAATTCCCTCATACCGGGCATCTACGACTCCATCCTTTGATCCAACTTCCTGGTCCTCTGGTTTTCTTCTACAATAAAGCCATTGGGGCCTAAATCAAAAGGGCCAAAAAAAAAAAAAAAAAGGCGCTCTGGGACTCCCATTATTTTAGTTCTGATAAATTTGAATCCTCGAAAAATCTGCTCCCGTTCCCGAGCATCCATCCTTGCCTATCCCTTTCCTAATCGATCCACTCATCCAGCTCCAAGGATTGGGATCCATTGAGCCACTCCTCCAATCAAAACCTTGAAATACCAGGAAGAAAATCAGAGGCAGACTGTTAGAATAAAATGTCAAGAGTTTTGGGCCTATTTTTTTTCCACTGAACACTCAAATGACTAAAAGAAGAAAATAAATTCCTGACTTATAAGCATTTCACCAATGAGGATGCTCAAAACTGGGATGCTTTTGTAAAAAGCAGTTCAGTTTTCTTTGTTTTGTTGTTTTTTTTTTTTTTTTACATTTGACAGCATGACAGCAAGGATTAAACTTACATCTCAAAACTTGATTTAGGACTGCTTATTCTGTCAGAAACCAGAGTAGCATGTTACAGACTGTCTTAAAAGTACAGTACAAATATCTGTGAAAATAACATGCATGATATAGAAACCTGTCAAAATGTTCAGTTTGTGGAATATGAAGCATACCATTGCCTCGACCTGATTGCTCCTAGATGTCCTATCCTCCTCCTAGATGTCCTATTTGAATCCTGACCATACAAATGAAATGTGCTCCACAATGGTTTTATTCCAAATCACTTTAATCCTTCTCCTCAGATGTCTAAAGGAAGACACAAGGGTAAAATACAGTTAAGCATCTGGCTTCCAACCAAAAAAACAGCCCACCCCACAAATATCCACAGATAGGCTATTGAAATTAAAAAAGACAAAACAGAAACTTCAGATTAATACTTGCAAAAACATTGAGTGCGAGTCAAACAACTCAACATTTTTGAAGTTCACCACAGCACAACTTGTAATGTTCCAAATCTGAGATGACAAGAAGAGGAGAGAATGAGAAAAAAACAAAACAAAAGGGAAAAGAGGTGGGAGAGGAAAGGGGAAAGATAAGAAAGAGCGGGGGGTGGGTTAAGGTTACATCTACATACCAAGATTGCTCACAAGGACACCAGGACAAGAAAAGTGAAAAAATAAAAAAATCCATAGCAGACATCTGGAGAAAGTCAGAGGTAAAAACATGAGGGAACACATCAGAGGGGCAACATATTCATGACGGCAAGGTTTTAAGAACGGGAGCGCGAGCGGCTGTGGCGGGGTGAGTAGCGGGGAGATCCTCTGCCACGACCACGGGAATTGCTCCGACTGCGGCTGGCGCTGCGACTGCGGCTCCTGCTTCTGCTGCCACGGCTGCGGGAGCGTGATCTTCCGTAACTTGGGCTGCGGGGACCATCTAATTTCACACGAATGTAAGCAGTTTCTCCCTGGCAGACACAAGAGAACTTGACATTGAAAAGGCAACATCCCTGCCTCTGGTGGAAATAACGTTGGGAAATTATGGGCTAGTTGTTTAACAAGACAAAAAAAAAAAAAACAAAAAAAAAAAAAAGGGAGCACAGCACTAAACATACTCACCGTGACACAGCAAAGAATATTTATCCATCACAGTTAAATCCGTACACATACCTCATGGGAGCGGAATTTGGTGTTGTCCAGTTTTCGGACGGCATAGGTCATGTCCTCTTTGCGCACAAACTCTACAACTCCGGTTCCGTCTCTGTAAACGTCAGCGTAGCACACGTCACCCGCCTCACGCATGTGGTCCTTCAGGTCCTGCCAGCTGCCGCTCTGAGGAAGACCTAAACAAAACAACAATACATGTGATGCAAACTCTGAAAACGTGTTAAAATGAATACATGTAAAGAATATTTCATTGAAGACTTGGAAAGTAAATCTAAAACTTGTGTAACAGCCAATGAGTAAAGGTTAACCTTTAACGTAAATTGCATTCAGATCAGAGACAAGACTAGCATGAGGTGTTTACATAATATTTACTGCAGTCCATCTTTCTCTTTTATCCCAATAGGAAGATAAACCTACTGTAAAATATTCAGCACCCCATAGCATGTAAAAAAAACTGTGCTTAAGCCTTTTATTTTGGTCTAGGAGTTCTTGTATTTCCCAGTTTGAATGTTAAAAAAAATTATGAAATAAATGCTTTTTTGTCTAGATTGGATTTAAGCTACAAAAAAAATAGTGTCTGGTATACAACCATGTGTAAAGCAAAACGCCACACACACACAACAGATTTAACTGAGAAAATTCAGATGTGAAAGGCTCACATAATTCATATTGTACCAACCAAAATGAAAAATACAGAAATAAAAAGCCACCAAAAACTCATAAATATATTATAACTTAAAGTTTAACTATAGATTATAAGTAATTTATATGCCAGGCACCCATATTAGATGTTTAACTCCACCATGCATGAACACCTCTGGGTTTTGGAGGTGACATTTTTAGCTGCAAACTCATTAATATCTAACCTGGAGCAGGACTTAACCTGGAGGCAAAAACAACTTAATTTGTGCTTAACTCAGCTATGGAGTAAGTCTAAAATTAACAGCATATTTTACTGAGTAAAGGACAATATACAGAACACTGGCTTGTTCATTTACCTGACACAACGACCCTGTACTCAGAGCGTCTGGATGGAGGCCCGTATCTGCCCCTGGGTGCTCCACCGATTCCCCCATAACCACCTCTGGAGCCTCTGCCGCTCCTTGGAAACTCCACCCGCAGTCTGTAGCCGTCGTAGTCGTACCCATCGCGTCCGTAGACTGCATCATCAGCGTCCCTGTTATTAGAAAATAGGTGCATATTAATCATTAACATTTGGAGAGCATTGACGCTTTCACGTTGCTTAATCACATCTAATGTTGAAACGGACACCAGACTGTAGAGAAATTAAATTAATCTGCTTTCCCCATGTTGATTCAAAGGAAACTCGATCTGATCAGCGTATAGAGCCACCCTGTTTATATAATGGACCGAGGTATTTGCATAATGTTGAAAATGTCCTAACGTTTTAATAAACAAGCATGTGCTGCCATATATCAGCTTATGGGAGAACGCTAGCTTGATAAAACTGGGCGGGTTGACTTAGCCGAAACAAGGCGCTTGAGCTTCTACGGTGGCCGATGGAGCTACTGCTACGAACCGGGACAAGCTTGCACTAGTACGCGCGCTTTTTCCTTATTTTTTGCTGTGTTTTGTTGTTGTTGCTTGTTTAAGTGGTGTGAAACAGTTTGGGAAAACACACGGATGTTAGGGGAAGAGGATCAAAGTTACACCTCCAAAATGGCGCATGCTGGAGTATAGCACCGTTAACCAAGAGTCTATATGCATAAAATAAAAACCGGACCTTCACTCAAACATTTAATAATAAAATAAATTCAGAGGTGCAAAGGGGTGAACTCTACAAGGCATAAGTGAAAACACGCAAAAAAGCCAAACCACATTTGGAAAAGGGAACGATGCTCGTCCAGAAAATAGCCTCATCCCAGAGCAATGCCTTAACAACACAATGGAACTGGCTACGGCTTGGACGGCTAAGTACTTCACCTCGGATCTTCGAACTCGATGAAGGCGAATGGCGGACCTCCTCTGCGGTTCTTCAAGTCGATGTCTCGGATTGTCCCATACTTGTAAAACACGTCCTCGACATCTTTGGTGCGAATGTCTGGTGGTAGATTCCCCACGTAGATTCGGCAATCATTGTTGCCAGCGGGGCCTCGCACAACACCCGACATGGCTACTGCTAACTTATTAAACTAACGAAGGTAGGTTGTTTTACAAAGTTACCCCAAAAGTGCTATCCGCACCCCTAAGACACCTCAAGTCACTCCGAAATTATTAATATCAAACGAAAAACGAATCGGTTAGATGTTTAGAAAACCCTGTAACCTGTAAAACAGACAAATGACTTCCAACGTGAGGATCACTACTCAGCGCTCAGTTAGTGAGGTGCCGACAGTAACACACTTCCACCAGACTTGATACATCCGCCACAGAAAATAGTGCGACAGAAACGTCAGTCTCGGGTGTGTTAAACAAAACGAATAGGAATAGGTACGATTTTGATTATAAAGGTACAATTGATCATTTGTTTTTTATTGGCTTTACGTACCTTTCAACTACGTATACCTTTTTAACCTTTTCACGTTGTCATCTTTAATGCATTTTATTAGGATATATTTAGTAGATGTAAAAAGAAAATGCTACAAGGTTTTTTAAAAAGTAGAATTAAAAAAACTGAATTATTACCTACTATCCCCACAACATATGTTGTGTTTTATTTATTTTTCATTTTTTTTATTTTGTTCTTTAAAATGAAAAGCTTTTAAAGCTATTAAGTTTAATCCCTACCTTTACAAAAAGAAAATTTTGATGAACATTGATCAGTCAACAAGTAAAGTAGATCTAAAAGTCAAAGACCACATTCTTCAGATTTGTCCTCTTTTTTAAACTGACCATGCTTAATCGTTTTTGCAACTTTAATAAAAAAAGGAACTTTTTACAATATCTGGTTTCTAGCTTACTTGAGCTCAGAAGATAACAAAGCCTAAAATAGATCAGTCATGATTGTTTGTTCTGTAAATAGTAAATTCAAGCTTACAAGCTGAGCAGGAGTTTGGTCTGGATTCCCTGCATTAAGTCTGACTTGTTCCCGGTGCATGTTGGATTCAAACAGGGATGCCCTATGTCACCGGTCCTGTTCATAACCTTTATGGACAGGATTTCTAGGCACAGAGCGCCTTGGGCTTCACAAAGCAGAGCTGAAAGTGGTGTTTGGGGAGAGGGAAGTCTGCGCCCTGATGAACGAGTATGAGTTTTAGAAAAAAAATGTATTTTTTTATATTTATGATTCACATTGTATTATTGCTTTAAATGCCAAAATGTGAAAGAAACAAACTCTCTGCAATGACAAGAGAAATGATTTTTAAAGGCATTTTCTTAGGTTGAAAATATAAGGCTAAAAGAGCAATCATTTTATTGAAGAAAAAATCAGAGCAGTTCAATGTTTGGGCTCCAATAATTCTTCATACTGTGCTCATGATTATTTTGTCTTTTTTAGTGTGTTCTCTATTTTTGTCATTAGCCAAAAGTTTACTGATTCAAACTGATCTGAGAACACAATTTTTGAAATGTACCATTGCTTTAATGTTCATCCACAAATCCCATGATAGAAACAAGAATCTACCTGAAGTTACTTTTTAATTCAATTTATCAGGTTCAATTGGTACAGTTCCTGGTTACAAGTTTCCAATTATGGCATATTTTCTAAATGTAATAATTACCGTTTTGGAAATTTCTTAAATATAAACTCAGAAGTTGCAGACCTCCTCTGTAAAAAAACTGTTTACTGCAAGATCCCGAGCCTGTTATCACTCAAACAGTCTTTTAGTGTACATAGGAACAATGTGGTTGATCATTAGTAATATGCTGGATTAGCTTATACTTATTAGCTATAATGATGCAGAAACAGTATGAGCTCCCTGTGCTAAAATGCAACAGAAAGGTTTTAAAGTAATTTAATTCAATATAATGTTATCAGAAAAAGAAAAAAAGAGATGCAACAAAAACATATGATTAAGGATTCAGCATCATTTCCCAACTGGGTTAAAGTCGTATTTGTTTGCTTTTATGTAGTGTGAAAGACATGCAGTCTAGTGGGAGCTGTAAGTTAAACACACACCCTGGTGTTAAGTTTTTTTGTCACTGTCCCATGTCTCAGTTTAAACCACTTACCTTTAGAATTACATCATTAGTAAATAGTCCACATTTGTTTAGATTAAATCCAAGTTTAAATGTAGCTGTGTTACAAATACCTCACAGGTTGGTTAAGGGGATTGGTAACTCTGGAGGAGCTGCACAGCTGAACTGGAGGAATATGTAGAATAATAGGGTGGGGAACACTGACCTCTAGGGTCAAACATCATGCTGGATGTGTCTGGATGAGTTAATATGACGATTAAGGGTTTTTGTGTAAGTAAATGGTTTAAGGTTTGCAACAAACTTATGAGTAGGGTGGAGGTTCACCTTCCAGAAGGACAATGGCCCTAAATTTAAAGAATGAGTTGCAATTCAGGGGATGTTGTATAGGAAGGGCCTGGTCAAAGTCCAGACCAAAATGCAATCCAGAATCTGTGGCGAGATTTAAAAACCAAGTCTAATAAATGCTTTTTTTTTATCCAGCCTAAACGTATTCCGGCCATTTTACAAAGGAGATAATTTACAGATTTATAATCATAGCTGCTAGAGACATACACTATATTCTTATTATTTTTCTGCTTTAAAACATTTAAGTGTGATTCTTCTTAAATAATCTGCTCTTTGATGGATATTCAAAACCATTGATAACAATAACAATTGAGCAGAGATGTCTGTCTCTTTTTTTCCATGTAATTTTATAAATATGCACACACACGTGGTCTTTGACACACACAGTAAAACAACAACTTCACAAATTTTACAAACTAAAATTGGGTTGTTGTTGTAAATAAATTGTGCATGTTACTCAGATGATAAGAATGTATTCCCACGATTTACTGTATAAATCACACTTAAGTTTTAAATTTGGTTAAATTCAGCTGTCATGAAGGTAAAACAAGCAGCCGGCTGCTTCATGCTCAAAGGGAAGGGGAAATGGCAACAAACAGTGATGAATATTGTAAGTGCAGTTTAACATAATAAAAGTAAGTGAATATTTCTGTCTGAAGTCAATGAAAAAATATATTTCTTCTAAAGTCATCGAGTCAGATATGTGGCGGTTAATGTTTGGTTTATTAAAAGATCTGATATCTGTGACGACGGTACTGCCGTTGAAGCTCCTCAACAATGAAATCAGCATACAGAACAGTATTAAGACGTTCGGCATCCATTTTTTGCCTGCTTTGTGTCAAGTGTTGCAGTTGCAAGGCGACAGAGCATACGTTGAGTGAGGGGCGGTGAAAGCCGGAAAAGGCTGGACCTGTTTGAATCCATAGCCAAACTCTTCCGGCCTCCTTGTTTTCACGGCTTTCAATGGATCCAGTCCAGGTCCAGGCGGTTGCATTCTTAGGCATTCTCAACAGTGGCACCGCATGGAGAGAGTGGAGCGGTGACGACTGAAGTCGAAAAAGCTGAACTTTTCTATGAAATCGCGACACGGAAACCAGTCAGGGACTGGTTGTAGGCAAAGCTTTTTTCCCTTAAAATGGAAAACAGATAAAATAATGTTAACAAAGGATGAAATAAGGAACACCCACAAGAGGTTTTTAGGAAATGCCATGGGGTTGCCAAGGGTAACAGCAGGTCCAAATTGAAGGGTCTAGGAGATTGACGAATTAGTAAATATTAAACAATCATTTCACCCACTATATAAGGAAAACATGCCCACAGTTATACTCAATGCCAGCACAGGAATACCATATTATGTTATACAATAAGTTTATATTCTGAAACAAGCGTAGCACCAACATCTGCTGGTGTCATAATGGTTGTTTATAGTCAGAGGACATCAGGGTTGTAGATGGAGCTGACCTGTGTTGGAGGGCGAGCAGGCTGATTGTACCTGAAGGGGTCTGTTGATGCTTGTGACTGCTGGCAGAGAACTTTGTTTGAGATGTGAGTTTGCAGGAAGTAGTGATTTCTGGGAGCGGCAACCAGTGGGTAACAATCCACGGTGTTGAAGAAGTGCTGTCCCGAACTTGATTCTTCAGAATCGTGGATAGTTTAACTGGACTAATTGTTTGCAATGCCTTCTCTTCATTGACTCTATTAAATTACTTTGGACTCCTGTATTTCCCCCTCCATTTCTTCTTCAGAGAGTTGATGAGGAGCAGAGCAGATTGAATTGATTAGACCAACACTGGTGCGCAGATTCATGACAGCTACTAATCTTTGTGGAAGGTATGTGATATGTTTTACTCAATAAAATTGTTTTGAAACCCAAAAAACTTTCTGTTCACCATAAAATGACAGTCATTTCTCATGCACAATCTTTGCAGACTCCTAAACATTCATCCTCAGGCCAAGGAAGAACCTTCTTTTCACCTTGATCTCTTGAGTTATTGCGGGGTGCCCTCAGACCTGATGGACGTCCTTTCACTTAAGAAATGGGGGCTCCAGGACCGGCTGGTAAAATCCAGGTGCCTTTCACCAATTTAGCAATTTAGACTATGATTATCAGCAGAGTTACACATCATCAACCCAGAAACTGTCTTTGTTAATTCAGCTGTTACCATAAAGGAATGATTCTGGCCTGAGTGAAAAATCGTTCACTGTACTGTATAAAATAAACACACATACGACCACGGGTTAAAACAATGGTACATTTAATAACTAGGTGGAAAATGAATAATGACTGAGAAATGCATCAACTGTAATGAAGCAAAAGAGAAATGAGTAAGCTTAGCTGGTAAGCACCGGTTCTGGTTCTGCTGAAACAAAAGGAACATTAGCTCACATCGTGAGGTAGCCTGAAGCTAGCCAGTTCACTGTGGCATTCAGGTGGTCAATTCTGTTTCGACACCATCAAAGTTGAAATCAGAAAGCTTATTTCATGTAAAACACAAACAAACAAAAGATCTATTCTACCTTATTTTCCACCCAAGCAGAGCAATGTTAAGCAACAGAGAGAAAGGAAGGATGACTTTACTTTTGGCTTGGTGTGGGAAGGAAAGGCCTTTGGTTGGCTCACAGGCTCGGAGACCCAGTCCTCGGTCCAGTCAATACAACCACAGGCAACTCTCAAAGAGAGTGGGATTAATCAGATGCAATCATAATGCAAGTGTGCAGGGCTTAGCTTTATAACTCACAGCCTTGAATGGAGCGTTGAAGCAGGCCCCCCTTGTTGGTTAGCTGTTGCTCCCAGACGATGTGAGGTGGAAGGCACGGGCAGGACACACAGTCCAGCGGTTAGGAAGGCAGTTTCAGGTTGTCCGCATCACAGTTTTGTTTAGAAGAGTCTGACGGCTTCTCTGGAATATAGCGATTGGGCCAGGCTTTTCCGCTAGTCATCCAAAATTGGATAGTTTCATCTGCTATGTAGGCGGGTTCAGAACACTGCGGTTCACTTGGTTTGGATTGCAGGAAAAACACTACGTTCAGTTTTCTGAATCGGAAGCAGGCTCAGTCTGACCCGGTCCAACAAGTAGACTGTTCTCTGGAGGGATTTGCTGGCTACTGGGTTAGCTTCAGCTGATGATCTGGTCTCGTCTTACCCAGCCAGGGCCAGCAGCTGAGAGACGAAGTTGAACCTAAAACACTTCCTTCTATGACCTTGTTTGCAGGATGTGAGTTCAGAAGAGAGTCACCGTTATTTTATTCCTGCCATTTGATCTCAACGTTACTAATGAAGGTAGTGCTACCTATCAGGTGGTAGACTGCCCACACTTTTTTACAAGCAAGAAATTGTCAGAGTCCTGGGTTTTGTGCTTTTTCCTTTTTTTTTTTGGACAGTAGATGGGGCCTGAGGCTGTGGTTGGAACGTTTTTCAGTGCCAAGCCTGTTTCCAATCTCCTAATCAGTGGAGTTTAAAAGTGGATGATGCCTTTACCTCGATGACAGAGCGTTGCCTTCCATGGTATTCAGTGCCCTCCAGCATAAGCCAAGAGATTTCCTTTTGTCTGTGATTGGTAGAGCAATTCCTTGTTGTCCTCCTCTCCAGGTTGCCCAAACCCAATCACTCCTCCTCAGTTGGTCTTCAGCCTCAGTCAGGCAATTCCTGTCAGCAGTCAGCTCTCGAGGAACCTCCAAGTACTGTCTGCCTGTTCAGCCCTTCGCCACAGCCAGCTCCTCACTCTGCAATAAAAGACCTTTTCAAGTGGAACTGGACACTTACCTAGAGGAGTCACCTCCCTGACATGACCTTACCTTAAAAAATAAGGTATTTCTGCTGAATTGCTGGGGAAGGGCCAGGGACAATGTCGCAGAAATCACAGAGGACAGGGATTCTACGGATGTCTTTCTTTTTTCTTTTTTTTTTTTTTTACTTTTGGAAGCCAAACATGCAAACAAAGCCATTGGCGTCAGCATTCCGGGGTCCCCTGATTCTCCCAGACAACAGAACTAAGGTAAGAAAGTGTTTTGGAGCTCAAACAGAAGCAGCGGGAATCATCAAAAGCATGACGTGGCAGCAAGCCCTGCCCCCCTCCACAGCAAAGGAATCACAGCGGGACATCGAGGGAGCCCGCCAGGTAAAAAGTGCATGGAAGCAGGGAGAGAACGCAGTGGCTTGCCAGCAGGGAGAGGCTACAGCTATAGCTATAGACCCTAACTGCAGAGGATCAGAGGAGCACAAGGCAGGGGAGAAGCTACAGCTGGCCAGAACTAGCTTCTAGAGGCTAACAGTGGAAAATGGTAGGAGTACAGCAGAGGATAGGCACAGGAGTAGCACTCTTGCCTACTGGGCAAGAGTATTCCCCTCTTCATCTTTTGTCAGCATTATTTTTTCTGTCTTCCATTTTGAAAAAAAGAAGGCCATGGCACTGTGTAATTTTGTCCTGAGGTTTGATAATTTTCATATTTATTATATTACAAATTTTCAGATGGGTTTAATAATCACTTTTACAAAAAATCATATCTGATAAAGGAAAAGGATAGTTAATGAAGCTCAACTTAATCTCCTTTTTACAATATCAGATTCATTTATTTTCTTGTTTTTAAAAAAAAACAAAAAAAACTATGTCCCCTCTTTTAGGGTGGCACTAGCTTATGTATGAGCATATGTAAATACAAAGTTGCTTACATACAGGAATGTCAGCTATACAGTCAGGGCTGTCCCATTTCCTAGGGAAGGTTAAGAAGCCCTAAGCTCTGTGGCTTCAATTCGAGGGCATTTACTGGGATTTAGCCTAAGTAATACTAAATTCAAAAAAGGAAACTAACTAGAATTTTTACCATTTTGGATAGTTATAATTATGGCCTGGATGAGCACCAAGATTATTTATTACTCATGCCATCTAATTCAAGCTCTCTGCAAATTTTACTTCTTTTGTTGCTAAGAAAATCCTGTTTAATGTGTGTCTTATTGTATGATATTATTCTTACACAATGAAAACATAATGAATTGAATCGTTATGCCTGTGAATCTGCACCATCCCATAAAAAGCAGACTTTACTAGACCAGTATTTTTATTGCATTAGATTCCAACCAAGTTTATTTTACAGACAAACATCCTGTAACAGATAACAGCACACATTCTAAGGACAGCTGGGAGTGCAGAGGCTATTCAGCTCAAGGCAGTACCAGGGAATATCTATATCTTTTTTATCTGTGCACGGCAACTGCTAAGTACATGTGAAAACTAAGCTAAGTTTATTTGCTCTCACTAGGAGAAGCTGAGGTGTACCTCTGAAGAATGGATGAAGAACGACATCGGTTTTATCACATAATCAGCCACTGAACTGACGCTATTTAGATGCTATGTTTCATGATCAAATTTAGTCAGAGCTATCAGGCCAAAATCATCCCATAGGATTTATGAATTGACTGTTTGGGAGCAGTAATACTGATTAGTCTTAGTGATGTCCTTGCCTCGTGAACCCACTTTTCACACATACTGCAAAGAAAGTAGAGATATCAGATATCAGAAATCCTGAATACGTTCCTGTCATCAGTGAACAAGGCAATAAAACACCGTTAGCTGTTTTCATTCAACATATTCATGTATCTCATTTGTTCTTATCTATTCTAAGCTTCTACAGTTCAACTAATATGTGATACATCTTTAGAAATGAAATATGATGCTAGTTAAAATGGAGATCTTTTTTCAGCTTTTTTACTCAATATGCATGGCAGGAGCCAAAGATGCGATGGCCGGCCTCACCGTAGTTATCCCCGCCACTGTATTTCCCCTGACATGCGAGGCTGTTCACCTGTGGAGAGAATGTGACACAAAGATGACAGCAATTAAACCTGGGCTATAGGTGTTCTACCCACTGACAAAGTCAGGGGAAAGTACCTCAGCTCGCTTAATGAACTGCTCTGTGGCAGTCTTTTCATTCTCCTTATGTCCTCTCCAGGCCCTGAGGGCTGACGCCTGCAGGGCCCTGCCAAATGAGAACGTCAGGACCCAAGGTTTAGCCAGAGGGCAGTTGTTGATGGCATTGAGGTGGATCGAGGCCTCCTCTTCACTCTGACCTCCAGAGAGGAAACAAATTCCTGCAGGGAGTAAAACATCAATCTTTGGTGTCTCTTTTATTTTCCTATCAAAAGTTGTGATACCTCATGAGTGTATATTTTTTTCCAGATTTCTGTATGTTATAACTAAAGATAATGTAATTATGTGATTGGTCTAAGTTAAAAGTTGCCACAAACGTTGCCTTTCTCTTTGAATAAATAAGAACCCTGTTGAAGGAAAGCCACAGGTAGTCCCATTTGCAGTTTGCCACATGTAATGTAAGGGACAGAGCTGGATGGAAGAAAGTGCTCTGGTCTGTTGAGAATAAACAAACCTGAAAACCATTTTAAACAGCTGGTAGTATCAAACTGCAGGCATGTCTTTCTTCACAAAATACACTAAGACTTGTTAGAATCTATGGTAATATGAACAGGACTATGTTTATGGACATTTGGGTAGAAAACTTAAAGACTTCAAAACATATTAAAATAAGGCAGAGGTTCATAAAGCTGCAGGTGCATTGGAATGGTTGTGAACAAAGTCAACATTGGTGTGTTTGAACGGATTAATCCAACTTTAGAACCAAATTCCCCAAAACTCATTTAGCTGAACTAAAGCTACTTTTTAATTAATTGTGATTTTTTTTTGTCTTGATTTGCAAAGCTGGTAGAGACATGCAGCCAAAAGTTTTACAGTTGTGATTGTATTAAAAAGCAGTTCTACAAATGATTGACCTGGAAGATGAATATAAATATACACTAATCAAATTTTTGTGTAAAACATTTTGCATTTTATTTTGTATTGCAGATCTATGCACTACTTTGTACTAATAAATCACATATAATAAGAATACATAACATTGCATATTGAAGTTATGAAAGGATACATATAGAAAATATTTAAATGGCTGTGAATACTTTTAGTGGGCAGTAGCTGCGGTTTGCTGACCTGGGACTGCCGGGGGGACAGTGCGACGCATGGCGCTGACAGATGCCATCGCCACTTCCTCTGGGCTGTATTTGGTGGGGCAGCTGTGTCCAGGGGTGACCATGTTTGGTTTGAGCAGCGTGCCTTCCAGATAAACATGGTGGTCTGACATGGCCTTGTACACAGCAGCCAGCACCTAAAACACAATGCATGAACTAGGACTTTTTGACCAAAAGTCTTTAATCATGTGTTATTTTGCGTCTCAGGAGCCAGATTTTGTTGTTACCATTTAAGCTGGTGTTAGAATTTCTAAATTTCTGAGCTTTTTCTTTTTAAATTATTCTCTTTTTTATTTTGGTGATTAAAATGCAACTTTGTTATTATCAGCACAATTATTTACTATATATTTAGTTGATTATTTGAACATTCATTTATAGAGACGGTAGACAGTAAGGTTTTCAGCTTCTTCCGCTATCAGCTTGTGTGTTTTGCACCTTCCTTGAAGACATGACTTTCAGATTCTGTCCAAATACTGTAAAGGGTATTTTTCAGACCTTTTACCAGTAAAACATGGTCTCTTTATAAGGTAAAACTGGGCAGAAATTGAGTAAAAAAATTGCTCAACTCCAATAAAAAATTCAAAT
>JAUZNJ010071045.1:32163-53287 GCA_034780135.1 Jordanella pulchra
TATCCACCTCTGGTCAGCTTGCCGTTTGTGCTGAACACCCCCTTCGTTAGATCAGGAAATACTTCCAAAGAAAGGAAGGTCGGTGTTTGGATTGGAAAGCAAACTTTATAGATTAACTCACTGATGAAAAGGTGATGCTGCGTCTGCCAGCAGTCCTGCAGGCTGTGGATAAATGGATGTTTGAGCTGCCTCTGCAATGCCACAGATGAAAAAAATAGACTGACGGTAAACATACAGTAGCAGCAGTAAGTGAAAAAATAAGACTTTACATAAAGAAATAAAATGATTAATCTCTCTGTCTTATACTTATAGGATGCTTTTTTTTCAGCTTTTACTTTCCTTGAAAATGGAAAATAATTTACCTGAATTATGACTTCTTCTTTTGATTGCTCCAGTAATCCATGTTTTAAGATCTTTGACTTTGATAGAACCTAGAAATCCATATATCAGTTATTTAAAGTAAAACAGAAATAAATAAATAAATAAAGAGGTTAGAATTTTAATTATGTTAATTAAATAACATTGCATCTAAAACCTATCAAGGATATCAGAGATGCCACAACTAAATAAAAAAAATGGATATGACTGTTTGGTCAAATCTTCCAGGTCTTTTTAAAAGACATCTTTGTGTCTTTTGGTTTTATACAAACCAAAAAACAAACAAAAAAACAAAAAAAAAAAAAAAGGAAACAATGATCTGATGTGGGGTTCCTCAAGGCTCTGTTCTTGGTACACTTTTGTTCAAAATCTATTTGATCTGCCCAGTTTAGAGAAGTCCAAAATCTCTAACAATATCTATGTATTGTATTTCTGTGTCACCAGTTGACCATACATTATTCCAGTTATGTTTAATAAAATCATTGATATAAGCACAAATTGCAGAGGAAGATCTCACCATATTTGAATCATGTCTGCTTCTTCTTGACCATAGCTGTGGGAACAGCAAAATGGTGCAGAACCATTACAAGCTTTTCAGTTTATCCAGAAAGTCAGCCAGGGGGTGCCTCCCCCTATCTTGCTCTTCTCATAAAGCACCACTACATTACCATATAAGGCAGGCATCCCCAAACTCTGTCCTCGAGAGCCGGTGTCCTGCAGCTTTTAGAGGTCTCCCTGCTTCAGCACAGCTGAAGCTGATGACTGCAGTTCAACAAAAGGCCATTAATCAACTATCAATGGTAATCAGCTGTGCTGAAGCAGGGAAAACTCTAAAAGCCGCAGGACGCCGGCCCTCGAGGACAGAGTTTGGGGATGCCTGTAATAAGATGATGCTAGAGCGTCTTTTCAAAGTCCTCATATGTCAGCATAGAAATGTCCATACTAACTGGACCACACAGACATAAGAAAAGTAACAGAAAACAATAAAAAGAAAGAAAAATAACTTAGTCTCCAACAATTCCCCCATTGAGGTGGTGCAAAACTACCTCAAAAGGACATCCCTGAGGATCGTCTCAGGAGACAAAGTTGTTCATTGCAGTTTGGCCCTGTCATGATTGGATGGATAGACAGTAATAGATCACATCGCAGCAGTCCTTTAGTTTGTAAAATAGTTAAGCATTGGGTTAATTGCCTTGACACTTGCTGATATTCTTAAGACTTAAATGCATGGTTGGGGAAGAACCATGAAGACCACTTGAAACAGCTTCCAGAGTGCCACAGCTAAACAATGAAGCATTTCTTTTCTTTCTCTTTCTCAAGACAAAAGATTTATGTCTCCCTTAAATCAGGACTAAAATGTTTTTTGTTGCTGCTTTCCTGTAAGCTCCACACTAAGTTATATTTCCATGTTTCTTTTTTGCTTATATCTTGCTTGTTTTAATGTATTCAATGTGATTCCATCTTGAACATCACATTGCTTTATGCATACACGGTGCTATTTGGGTGAACTTGACTCGCCTTGTTTAGTGTTCCTGCTCAACTAACCTTAACAGCCAAAATCTTCTCTTCATGGACACCCTTGATCTTCAGGATGGGTCCAATCGAGCCTTTGGCGATGATGCTGAGGACCTGTAAGTGGAAAAGTAAAGTTAAATTTCTATTGCACCAACTTATTAGCTGTAAATACCAATTCATCTCTGTACCTGAAAATAGTCTGATAGAAATTCATGCTGTGGGAACTCTGGCAGGAAGCGTGAGATGAGAGCTTCTGGAGTTTTGTCTTCCTCAGAAATGTCTCCGTTGTTACCTGATGGAAACAGGACTGTGGGGACATCCATTTGGTTCATTCCCACAGGCTGAGAAAAAACAGCAGAGTGTCCAAATCTGTGAGCGATGGAGACACGAACGTTTGATAGGAAGCCGTGACTGAAGCGACGCTTGGCTGCTGGTTGCTTTTGCTGAAAAAAATTAAAAGCAAAAACTCTTATAAAGTGGCAGTTAACGGATAGGGTTCCTAATTTTCTATTTTTCACAAACAAATTTGAGATATTGATCTTTTTTTGGGTTGTTTGTTTTAACTTCTGAAGAAAACAAAATCGCCAGCAAACTTGAAAAAGTTTTTGTCATGAATGGCCTGATTCAAGCCAGGCTATAACATGTCCAGTACAATTGGTGCCATACTTTGACTAGGCCACTATGTAGCCTTTATTTTGTCATAACTTCCTTCAGAAGTGGAGTTGATGGTCTGCTTTAGATTTAGGTCTTGCTTGAGTTCAAGGCTCTACCAATTAAAGTAATCTAGAACCTGAAGCAGCAAATCTAGACCTCCACTAACTCCATGTTTGATACTGTACAGGGTCACCACTGTTTGTTTTGTTTTTTTCTGTTTGTAGCTCATGTCTCTCACTGGTTTATCTCGGTCAGCCTTGGGAATGTGATCGATGTCAAGAACTTTTAGTCATTTTATTGCTGAATTTCTTTAGATTGGAAATGCTGTGTTGCTGTTAGGGGAAGAGAGTGTATTTTATCATGGGGAAAAATGATTTAGATAGTTTTAAACTACATTAAAACGGTTTGTTTGAACATTTTTATTCACAAATCCAATAAAGAAAGAAAAGCAAAACATATTTAAGTAGGCAAATACGTTCAATCATTTTAGTTTTTCTGTCTTGTTTTCCTGAGATGATGAAAACTAAAGCCGTTTCTCCTACAAAGCCACAATGATCAGAAGGTCACCAACCACCTATCTAATCAATGATCTATTTTTAAACCTCTATCGGTATCAGTTTGTGAAGGAAAAAACGTAACTCGTACTATTTTTCGACAACATAAAAAAACCCACAACACATGAAACGTATTTTTAACCTTAAAAAGTCATTAAAGTGGCGTTAAGTCGCCAACACGTCCTCCAATAAGCGCGTCTGAATCACTCACCTTCCTGCTGACTTCGCCTCCCATCGCCTCCTCAAAAACCCCACAAAGAAATGAGTTAAAACGAGGCGGAGAAAAATCAGTCGGAGAATGCGATGGTGTCCGTGTTTTTGTTTCCAGCTCCACGGGTGTTCCCAGTGCTGCGTCCACGGAGTCGTGGATGGATGTGACGTTTTGCGGGGCGATTCCGCTCCAGCTGAGGATGTCAGATCGATGATCATCAGCCCCCAAAAAACAGCTGAGAGACTTTAAATCGGACATGAACAACGAGGCAATGAGCTGAGAGGAAACCCGGGACACACAGCCGCTGTTAGGTTACTCTTTAATTGAAACGTTTAAGACCAACCAGGAGTTAGGAGTTGAAAACAACCGTGGTTACAAAAAATATCAGACTTTGCATGGAAAGTGCTTTAGTGTTAAAATTACAGAAGACACGATCTGCTTTGACACAACCATCAAGTACGTGAACATGTTTTTTTTGTTCTCCATTAATTGCACTGAGGTGACAGTAAAACAGCAGACTGAGTGATGATGAGCACATGTAAAATCCAGAGTATTTCGGCCCTCATGTCAGTGACAGTCATGCAGCCTGGATCAGCTTCCCTATAATATGGTAAAACATTTGAAAGAATTGATTCTCACAGCTGTTAGCAGGTCAGATTTTGATCTTCAGTGTTTTCCTGAGCCAGCAGGAGGAGGAGCATTAAGCTACATTCAATGCAACCAGTGGTTATTATTTCCAGAGCTGCAGAGTGAATGAAATGCTATAACGGGACACAGATACACATCATAAAAACACACATTTGGTCATAATGGCTTCATGATATCCATGGAGATGTTCCAGAAACTAGTTCAAACTGGAAATGCTTCTCTCCTCTTCCTTTCTGATAAAAACAAAACCTAAAGAATGGAGTGAAGTGTGGAGGGAGCCGTATCAGCGGGAGGTGTGCTTCTCCTTTTTAAAATCCTTTTCTTTATATATATATATATTTTTACTTTCGGCGACTGAAGATGCTCTTCTTGCTGGAGCTTTTATCTGCAGTGCTGAGTCCAATGAGGAGTCGAGCCTTCTCGTCTTCCTCCTGCTGCTGCTGGTTGTTGTCCGACTTCCCTTCAGACACCTTCCCTCGCAGATCGGCGACAGAAGCCGGCTTCAGACGCAGCTTCTCTTTAATCATCTGAGCAGCACAGGGCGGGATGAATCAGTTTATGTGCAACAAGGAACGAAAATGTTTCATATTCTTGTCAATTTAAGGCGGCAAAACGGTAACAATTTTAGATTAATCCTTTTAATAAGGGTTTTGTACTTTAATATTAATCAAAAGTAATGATCCCCCTCAATGGTTTGTCATTTATAACCCAAATATTCTACTTTTATAAAAGAAAAACAGTTGCATATATGTGCTCTAGCTGCCAGTTAAATTAACACCCCAGTCTCAAGCTTTTCTTGTAGCCTCCAACAGTTTTTCTTCACTACTAAACCCTATTTAACCCCCCCATCACCCTATCAAATCTGACAAACTGTCACTCCCATAGCATGACGCTGCCAGCACCATATTTAATGTAAACAGTGTAGTTTACATTGTAGTGTAGTTAAAAAAAAAAAAAAGCTGACAAGTTTTTCAGAATTTTATTTGACAGCTAAAAATCTGAGAAGTAGAAAACGTTTGGCTCTTAGTCCTCAACTCTTCCTCAGCAGCTCCTCCAGAATGACCAGGCTACTCTTGGCGGCTCTTCTCATTAATGCTCTCCTTTCCCACCCTGTTGGGTCGGACTCTCTCTTGATGGGTCCGTTATAAAATCTATCATCTGATGATGGACTGAGCTGTGCTCCTCTGCAGACAGCCTGCATTAAACTCCTCCCTGACCTTTCCTCCGCGCTCCTGGCCGCCATGATCCTGTTAGTTGTTCTCTAACAAACCTTCAAGGCTTTTGGGGTAAATCTGTATCGATGCTGAGATTAAATCCCATCCATTTACCCATTAGATGACATCTAAAGAGGATTGTTAACACTGGACTTAGAAAATTCAACAAAATGCAGGGCACAATTTTCATGATTTGAATTGGTAAAAACCAAAAATGTTTAACTTTCTCTAAATCTAGGTTATAAACCCCTTTGTGTTGGACTGTCACTTAAAATGCTAATTAAAATACACACAGTTTGTAGGTGGGACACAAAAACTAACATTTTTTTGAAGGGTGTGAATATTTTTGTATTGTACTTAAATGAAAACCTGCACACCTGAGCAACGAGCGCCTTTCGACTGTCGCGTTTCACAGCCATAGCAAAGTCGAGCCACGTCCACGTGTTGTTGTGGTATTCCAAACAAGGAAGAACCAGGTTCAGGTCTTTCCAGTCCACACTGCTCTTCTCTCCCTGAGGAGAAATCAAAACACAGTAAGGCTTTCAAATGTATAAAAGACTCTTATTTAGAGACAACAGGACAATGTTATAGAGTGATTCTGTCGAGCATTACAAATACTGTCAAAACCCTGTAGAGTAAATCACTCCCGCCTCTTTAGCTGCCATATTTACATTTAATATTTACTAATAAATCAGATTCTGATGGTATTTTTTCCAGCGTCCAACCCAGATGCGACTCCATCTTACAAGACAAACATTAAGACGTGTGAATAAACAGCATAGGGAGCGATGTGTGAAGGACAGAGAAACTAAAGGCTTTAGTTTGTGTCGTCAAAACTACAAATTTGAAGACCAGCAGCCTAGAAGAAGCAGTACGTGTTGAAGAGGTGAATCTTTAATGTATCACTAATACAAAAACACATAAGACATATTAAGGAAAGAACATTTCTGCAAACAAAGTTGCTGATTTCAACGCAGTAAAAGTACACAGGAAGGGACTTTCTAAGTTCACATTTCTGTCTTTTTATAGGTTTAGTTGTCAAAGTTATTTTCATGCAAAAAAAGTGGAAATGTGACAAACTGAGCATAAATGATCATAAAGATGCAAAGAGATCAAACTAAACTTTAATAAGGGCAGGCAGTTATCTCTTTGTTTATTGTTATCATGATAAATTTCCTGTCATGATAACAATTTGGATTTGTTGTCTAAACATTACATTAGGATTAGCGATGATAAAAACTCAACTATTTGATGAATTTGGAATTTGTTATATTTTTTCCTTTATGTTCATTGGCAGATGATAAGAATATGATTAAATACAGTTACTTTGGGATGTTTACGTTCAGAAGCCCACCTTGTAGCTGACACACAGAGGCACTTGGGGAATCTTAATGTAGATGAAGGAGTTGTTCATGGCAGCTCTCTCCTTCATCTTATCAATATCGTCCACAGGATGCTAAGTGGTGAACATATACGAGTCGGGTTAATTTCTTTTTCCTTCATGGAAATCTGAGCTTAAATTAAAACCCCATTCTCACCTCTGGAGGCTTTCTGAATGACCTCCTGACCCCTGCGGTGCGGTTCAGCCCCTGGGTGATACTCTTACTGGGGCCCATAGCCCCCATGGTGTCCTCTGACAGCTGCCTGGGCTTGACTGGGATAGCTGTGACACAGACCACACCACCATCAGCACCGAGCCCTCTGCACTGACACTGCAGGCTAACACCCAACACCTCCACAGTGTCTCACACACACACACAGACAAATAAAACCCCAGTTCACAAGGTCAGCAGTACAACACACGAGTAATTCATTACTGCACATCTCGGGTGGAGAAAATAGAAAGTGCTATTGATTGGTGTGTTGGAGGACGGTCGTCTGACTGCTTTTACTCCACAATAACATACCAGTAGTGACCAGTCTAGACTTGTCTTCCTCATCTGTGACGTCTTCCTCTTCGACGTTTCGTCCGGGGAAGAAAAACCCCATCATTCGTTTGAAGAACTGGTACATGAGCTGGATGGTGAGAGGCACCACGTTCACCTGAATTAAACAGAGAGGTTGCATTGAAGCGGAAATAACGTGCATCCAGTTTCACCGCATCTGCATGAAGTAGGTTCCAAACCTCAAAGTGCTCCTTCACTGAGATCCCTCCCACAGGGGGGCGCACTTTGCTGAAGATGCGCAACGCAAACTGACGTCCTGACTGGCAGTTGCTCTGTGGTCGAAGTACAACCTAGAAAAATCCGAGCCAGTTAAAGACGGTTAAGCTTCCCTTCGGTGTGAAATGTGCACCATGTGACGGGTTAACAATGATGTGAACAACAGGACGACAGTATAAGGTTATGAGAGATAGGAACACATGCAGCTACGCATTGATTCAACATGCGACAAGGTTAAAGTGTCAGAGGAGCTGTGGAGCAACTCTGTCTGGACAAACAAGGTGGGTTCAAACACAGACATCAGTGTCCTGGATACGTACCCTCACACGCTGCACAGAGGAAACCAGGCAGAGATACATTAACACAGGTTAGCAACTTCCTGTTCAGACGGTCCCGTTCAGTCAGATGTTTATATGCACGCATCACCTGCATTATTGGCTCTGATTTTACAGTTTCTGAGGGTTTTGCTTCAACCTTTCATTGTTCCAGGATGTAATTTGCATAACAGTAAAACATTTGCTTTTAAAGTTATAATCAATTTTTGCAAAATAATAATAAAAAAAACTTTATTGGTTCAAATATATTAATACAGTCTAACTTTTACAAAGATAAAAATTCAACAGCAAACCTTTCCAGCATAGTTTGTGATCAGATATCTGATCCCTCTGATGACCACGAAGGTAGAGCGTATTTTAATTGTTTGATTTCCTGGTTTCTAAACTGGCTCCAAGGTCAGGGCCTCCTTAAGCCTGTTTCTGTTCCAAAATCAGTTTTCATGATTGTCCCCTTCAAACAACCAAGTTTCAATCAAGAGTTTTAGAGTATTTAGAAAAGTTTAAAGCTATCATAACCTGGTGGATTCTGGAACAAAGATGTCCAGATCAGAGGTGAACAGAGTTTACATCACTAAGACTGAGAGGATAGAAACCCCAAACCTTAGTGTAGCGGCTGGTAAGCATGGTAGAGGAAGCGTCATGCTGAGGAGCCTGTTTCTACTGTCAGTCTGGTGGTGCATTGAAAAAAGGAGGTGAACTCAGATCGAAGAAACTGGTTCGGGAAGGAATAAAGAAAGCGAGCATTCTGCTTCCTGATGAACCCTGACCTCAATCCTAGTGAAAGATTAGTGGACTTTACTACAACGTCACACTCTGAGTCAGGAAGCAAAACCAATCTAAACAAAATAAGTCCTCTCCAACAGGAACACTGATCAATTATTAATCAGACAGAATCGTGGACGCAGACACTAATTTGCCAACAGATAAACAAGTAGACTGTCAAATCTTCAATGCTGACAGACTAAATTGATTTTGAGTTTTTCTAAAGATATTTTAAACTCAAAGAACTACCCAATAGAGCCACATTCAGCTAATCCCACTCAGAAAGACCTGTATCCATATGTCTTTGCAGTAAACTGAAACCCCTCAACATCTGGATAACATCCAGTCCTGAGCCAGTCACCCCATTGTACCACTGCCAATCAATAAATAACAGCCATCTGTTAAAAACGAATTGATACAGATGATGAGAGGATGTAAACTCATGGAAAGACCTGCAGATAATATTAGTTCGTCATCCAGACGGAGGTGAGTTGGTCGGATAAGAATTACCTTGTAAGCTGCATTAGGAAGCAGGTTGTTCATTGTAAACCATCCGAGCTCCAAAAGATGCTCTGCTGTGTCATCAGACTTGTTCAGCTACAAAGAGAACAAGGCAATCATTCATTTCCTCGTCGGTCTCGCTCGTTTGTATTAAAATCCAGCTGAGGAAGGCGGGTTTAAAAGTTTCAGACGGGGGGAGGGGTTCTACTCACCTTACTGTACATGAATCTCTGCAGCTCCAGCTCTGCGATGCCCAGCTGTCCGTCCTCCTCCGTCAAACACCAGCGAGCCTGAGCAAAGTAGATCTCCGTCCTCCGCACCACACCCACGTCCTCTGGGGGCTTTCGCAGCTCCAGCTTGTTTGCTCGCTGCAGCTGGAAATCCTTGAAACATCTGGATAGAACGGAGGAGGTTTGATATTTGCTGTGAGCAGATGACTCTGGTCATCAGACATACTACGCTGCTGATGTCAGACCTGATGAGGATGTTGAGCTCCTCGCTCTTCATCTGCATGTCGTTCTTCTCCTGGTTCAGCTGATTCTGCAGCCGCATGTTGATGTCCATCAGTTCGTCACTGTTCGCCTCATCAGTTTGAGCCTAAAAATGAGGCAGTTATTAAAACTTTGTTGATAACATCTCTGAATGTAAATCCTGTGTTTGTCGGAAAGAATGAGCAGAAAAGATTTGTTGTTCTTCATCATTAGCCTATAAAACAATCAGCTGCATTTACAGTCGAATTTACTGCCACACCTGGTAAAATGAATCTTTTATTATAGCAACAGAAATAACTTGTTTTGATTACATCTTGTGGGTGGATGAATAGAATTGGTTTTTTTTCCAAAACGACTGAAACAATCACAGTTATCCTTCTGATGAAGGAAAAATGTCCTGAAACCAGTGTGCTAGACACCATTAAAGCCGGTTAGTAATTTTTTTCATCTAAAACTTTAAAGATTGGAGCCCTTCATCCTTCTAAAATCTCTTCAGAATGTCCTGAGCCCTCTGTTGTCTCTAATGCTTCAGGATTTAGCTCTGGTGACTGAGATTGCAATGGAAGAAAGCTAACTTTCTGCCTGGGGAATCATTGCTGCAATCATCTGCATTTTGCTGCAAGGATGAAGTAGACTTAGACTTGACTTTATTAATCCCTTGGGATTACTCCCTTCGGGAAATTGTATTTCCAGTAGCAAGAAAAATTGCACATACAAGAAAATAGAGGATGTTTAGGCACAGTATATACAATAGAAAAATAAAATCAATTAAATAAGATGTAGGAAGATGTATTGGGGGATGAGGATAGACAAATAAATACAGAGGGCTATAGCAAAAACAATGACTTAAATTAACAGTAAAACGTAATCTGCATTGTGCTACTAGCAAGGTTTATTACACAGGAAACTTCTTTTAAATGTCATTTTTTAAAAGAGTTTATTTAACAGGTCCAACACCGTATTTCATAGTAAGGATTTTATTCCACTTAAAACCATCTCTAAAACAAACAGCTGGCATGTAAATAACATCTACCGGTTGTTATGTTAACCTACAGCCATTTCCAGGCGATCATATTTATATCCCTGGGTGATGGAAAGTTATTTACCTTTAGAAGATCAACTTCAAAAATGATTTAATGCTTCATCTATATTTGCCTATCAGATGTTAGTAGTACCAACAATTGTTCCACTATACCAGTTTCTTGCATAGTATTTAGCTTCACTGATTAAAAGTACCTATATCACCTTATAAGGCTTTTATTTTTCCGTGTCAGATTATGGTAGAGCAATTAAATCAATTCATTTGCAGCTTTTCACGCAGATTTAATAATGGAGGAAGGGGAAACCTGATTGTACTCGTATCGGTCGGGTTTGGTTGAATTGCTTGGACTCAATACCTCAAATGCCACCAACTAAAGAGGTGTGACACCGTGGCTGAGATTTCTAGCTCTATTCAAGCCACAGAAAATACAAAACACTCACCACTGTTTATAAACATTGAATCCTTTTCTTTCTTTTACAGGAGGTGGATTTTAAAAGCACCAGGTAATTAATGCAAAATGAATAACACCAGATGAATAATTAGAGATTTAAGAACTGAAATCATTTCACTTTAAATGTATGAATGCTACTGTTTGCTACTAATAAAGTTTATTCTTTGATTCAGCATCCCCCTCCTGATTTATTTTTGTTTACCCACAGTTTCCTAAACATTAAGGCTGTTGACCTCTTGTGGCCTGAATGAGGAGCTCACCCTGATGTTGGAGTAAATCTGTTTCTCCAGGCGTCTGATCTGGGCCAGGTGGTGCCTCACTGCCTCCTGCAGATGCAGGATGCTGCTGCGCTGCTCCTCTGGGTTGCTGGAAATTTCCAGCTGGAAACGAACCCGCTGCTTTTTCTCACTGTGCTCCTAAACAAACGGCAGAGAAAACAAAGTCTTAGGATGGGCGGAGAAAAACGATCACAACGGGAATCCTCTGCAGGCTGTTAGTCAGCTGCCTACTTTACGCCTGGGCTCCACGTGTAACAGCAGGTTGTTGACGATGTCCAGAATCATAGCGTACTGAACCGGGTTAGTGGAAATCTCCAGGTCGTGGTGAATGAGAGTGAACGTTTCCACAGCACCTGAAAGCAACGATATCGCTGGTTATTCCTGCTAACAACACATCCTCACTGCTCCACCTGCAATCGCACACACCAGCCTGTTTTTTCAGCAGGTCCTCTTTCTCGTGGTTGTTCCTCATCTCTGGAGGTTTGATCTGTGTGACCAGCTCGGGGTTGATGTCATGGCTGTAACTAATGTAGTGCATCCTGCAGCTGCAGCGTGAGATGATGCGCTGAACCTGCTGAGACTCGTTCACCTGTGCAGGTTGGTTCCAGTCTGCAAAACACAAGATCTAAACTGATAAAGGCCTAATCCCAAAATACATTGACTGACACGAGCTGCTCTTCTTTTAAAGTGCAAACTATTTTAGATGGTTTTTATTACAGGTTAAAGGTTTAGGTCTTAAATGTTTGGATCCTGAGGAAGTGCACCCATCCTGAAGGAACATATCCTCACCTGTAGTTGTGCTAACCATTCCTCCCACCGCCTGGCCGCTCTCCATTAGCTCCTGCACAGAGTCCAGGTTACGCTGCCTGTGTTCCTCGATGTTTTTTACCTACAGGCAACAAAATGCAAAAGGAATTATTGAGGCGAAAGCATAGCATAGCATGAGCATAGTTCAAATGGGACCCTGAAAGGATAGAAAAGTAAAAACCATGTGCTTCAATCACACGCTGTAATGATCGGCTTTTCCATATATAAACTAAAACGTCGCGATAGTCTTTAGAGCAGAGCTTACCTCCAGCCACAGCTGCCTGTCCTCCTGCTCAGAGGGATTGAGCTCCATGGTGGCGAAGTACTGCATCCCGTCCAGCAGACACGTCCAGGTGGTCTTCTGCTTCAGTGTGTCGTTGTACCAGGCCGGGTGGTGCTCACACTGCAGCAGCTGCGCCTTAGCTGCAGACACCAGAACGCAGCCTGCTGTTTCTGTGCCACGCAGCATCATCTAGGTGGAAAAAAATAAGAACAAAACACCCAGAAAAGGATTACAAATCGAAAAATTAGACCTGGTTTCATTTGACGTTACCTAGTTTAGCTGCAGTACTTTGTTGCTTTGAGTAGTTTGTGACATGTTGTTAATAAGGATGATTGTTGCTCATAGTAAACATTAAACATTTGGTCATAAAACTGGTTCAACTGATTCTGATTATTGGCTCCAATAAACATAGAACCTAAATCCTGTCCCAGAAGCCCGGTGCTGATTCAGCTAATATATTTAGTTCAGCTCCTGTAATCGACACCACTCTGATGTTAAGTCAAACTATTACTAGGAAAGTTTTTACAATGGTTTTACAAGAAAGCACACAGCTTACAGTTATAACACATTTTAAATGTCAAGATTTCACATTGTTCCACACTCAAAAATAATCAAGACTTCTGATTGAATTTAAATAACAAAAGTTGCACCAAAATTAATAGAAGTAAAATGAAACAACCTAAATGATGTAAAAAGCAACTAATTTAGCTTTTGATTATGTAATACTGCTTTACTTGATCAAAATCGGACCCAAAATGTTCTTTCCTTGGACTGATGAATGTCTGGCTATGTTCACACTGCAGGCCTTAATCCTCAATTATGATTTGTTATGTGAAATATTATTTTTTTCTGTGGTCGTTCACATTTCCAAATATATGGGATTTGTATGTGATCTCCTGTGTATTAACAATGCAATCTTTTTCAAGAAAATCGAAAACAAAGATCGCTCTCTGGATTATCGTCCACCATGGTTGTTGTTTTTCTTCCCGCTTCCGTGTATTAAGATGAAGAATAGTGACTGTTGTTGAGTATTAATGACATGTATGTATTAATGGCATTTGAAAAAATCTGAAACGTATCGGATGCAGGACCACATAGCAAAGAGGGCAGGGTCACATTTGAAGAAGAAAAACAATTATTTAATTAAAAAAAGATCTGTGTTGCAAAGAAAAAAAAAAAATCAGCTCAGGTCAAATTTGGGTCACTTTCAGGCTGCAGAGTTTAAGTCATCCTTATGAATTATGCTCTTTGAGCAACAGTCCTGTAAAAATGAGGACCCATGACGGTTCTACGCTGAGCTGTCATCACCCATTCCCTCCCTACCTTCACGGCTCTGACCCTTCCCAGTAAACACGCCACTGCCCCCGATCAGCAAGCAGTGATATGAGGCTATTATTTCTGCTAAAAGTTAAAACCTGCATAGTGACGGCAACCGTTCTTTTTTTATTGCTAATGTTTACGTCGTGGAAAATGGTTTTCCAGCTGTAGGAGTTCTGACTTTGTTCAGAAAAGCTAATCGACAGAAGTGCAGCAATGTTGCATTAGCTCCTGTCTGATATAATGAACAGAGAGAGGAGGCTTTATAGCCATGTGTTTTTCTCTCAGGTTGGAAGAAAACAACTAATATATCATAATAAATAAATACTCTGTAGTGTCAAAGGTAGTTTTCTTCATATATGGCTGTAGCTGACTGTGAAAGGCCTGAAAACTCAAGATACAAGAGCTTAGAAAATGAATCTTATAAAACCCAAACAACAACAAGATGAATGGAGGAAGTAAGGTTCATAAATATCTTCTCAGAAACTTGAAGCCTGAAGCCAGTAGCTTCGGTGGGATTACCTGACAGTTGACCAGCTCAATAAACCAGTTGCGGTTGAACACGTCATCGGTCTGACAGGCCGCAATGCCGCACAGCTGGTCACTGACTCCAGAGTCTTCCTCAGAAAACACCACAAACTTGTCTGTTTCCTCAATCAGCTTCTGCAGCATTGACGTTCCTGTGAAATATGAAGAAAACAAAGCAGGTAAGTTAACCCTGATTCCTGCCAGAGATCGTACTGGCAGCAGGAATACTGGCCTTCATGTTGACTTTTTTCAACCCGGTTCGCAGCAGGAACAACCGGAGTCACGAGAGCTGTGGTCGGAGAGTAGTTGGAGGGAGAACGTTTGAGTTTCTTCGTCTGCAGATGCGTGTCGATCTTGAGACCCTTCAGGGCTTCCGTGGAAAGATTTCTCTTCAACACAGAAGCCTTTTTATAACCATCATAGAGCCCAAAGGCTATGTTTCTGTTTATGGTTGTCCAAGAAGCACGGAGGTCCACCAGGCGCAGTTTGTGAGTGTAAGAAGCATTTGTTTCATCTGTTGGATTCACTTCCTGACAGAAATCACACAGACAAAAAAAAAATCTATAGAGGTCTTAGTCCATTTATTAAAACAAATACGCCTGAAGTCCGGCCTTTACCTCCTCCATGCGGTTGCTCTGTCGCTGGTAGCTAAGTGACGACAGACTGAGCAGATGAGTCTTCTTTACTTGAGCGTTAATCTGATGGTCGGCCGTTTCGTCCCAGGTGGAGGCCATCAGGTGAACCGTCACCTGAGAGAGTTCACTCACCATCTGAGTCACATTCCACTCAGAGATCAGCCTCCTCATCACAGTGCCAGCTGAGAAACGACACAGAGAAATCAGCTTTGAAAAAAACTCTATCTCACCACAACATCTATGCTGAGTTGCTAAATGCTGCGTCACCCTGTGGAATGAGTCTCTGTGTCCCCCGGGTAAACACGTGGCCTTTATTGCACTCCACCTGGACCCCTCTCTGCTGTGCAAAGGAAGCCCAATAATGCACCTGAGGAAAGGACAACATGTGCATGAATGGAAGAGAAAAAAAAACATGTCGACTGCACTGCATCCAAGTCAGGGCTGGAAAAACTAACCCTAAGCACTGATGAAACTTAAACTTCTGCACGGTGGTAAAGAAGATTTATTGCTCCATAAATATGACACAGAAATCATATTGTGGAAACATTTCTATTTTCAAGACGATTCACTAAAGATGCATAGATTTAAAGACCTCCTAGAATAACAACTTCATCAGTATAGTCATATACGTGTGTGTTTATCAGTAATTGCACACATCCGATCAGTTGCATCAACTTAAGGAATAAAACATTATAAACATTTAATGCACCAAGAAAAGGGAACGAATAAATGCTCCGCACATTCACCCATTGCAGAATATAACTAGCAAAAATATCTGGATAAGTTTTTAACAGATTTCAGATCCATATAAAGGCTTGTCTTTGTCTGCATTCATGATCGGCTTTTATGCAGGACCTGCAGATGATTCCTGAAGCTCCTCTGGGCTCCACAGAGGAGCAGATTTAGAGTGAATCTAGATGTGCAACAGCTAACACTTTATCTCCTCGTCAGCAAAAGTGAGGTGCAGGTTTGCTGAGAACGTTTTGTTTGAACAGACCTCAAGAAATGAATGATTAAACCAGGTCTGTTTTACAGGAAGCGTCTGAAGATAATAGACGTTTTCTGAGAGCCAGTTAACCTCATGTGGGAGCAGATTTATTGAGGCACTAATATTTAATTAGTAAATAACATGAATGTCACACTGTACCAGTTTCAAGGGAGGGAAAATGTCTAAACTGTAAAACATTTTGTAATTCAAGTCTATCTAGTTAAATGAGAATGTGAAATAATAGAGATTTCACGACTAAACGCATGCATTCGTTTTAACGGCTTGCCATAATCAAGCAGTTGTAAACCAGGCTAAAAATCATCTGTTTAGCACCATTGTTGTCAGCAAACTCTAAAACTCTTACTTGTAGTTGTGGAAAGGCAGCTGTGTAAGACATCTGTTTGTAGTGCTGACCGAGCTTCTTGCGGACCGGCCTGAGGCTCTGGAAGAGCTTTCCTCTGCAGATGGGTCGGGAGACGCTGGTCCAGGTGGCCCAGAAGTTCTGCATCCAGCGCAGAGTGCTGCTGTACAGCAAGATCCGAGGCTCGGGCGGTTCTAGAAGACAAAGAAATGCATAAATGGTGGATTAAACGCGCTGTACTGTTGCCGCTGAAGGTCCGATGTGTTTAACACGAACCTGTAGAACAGTTCTGGTTGAGGTCCATGGTGATGGAGAGGTTGAGGTTTTCAGAGCGAAAAGCTCTGTAGGAGTCGTGAGGTTGTCCTGAGGTCACATCTGCAATGTTCTCCGCACAGCAAACCGTGACCGCATGGTGGTCATGGGGGTTGCCATGGCAAAGCCACTGGAGCTCAAGGGTCATACACAGGTTGGGCAAATGCAGGAAACAGATATCATCGTACCTAACATGAAAAACAGGGAGTTTGTTCATCAGCGTTGTGTTTGTGGATGCTGGGTTCCTTTTTATCTGGAGTGGAAGTTACTTACTTTGATGCCGTTCGGACGTTTACATCTAAATTCCCTTTAAACACAAACTGCCCAGGATTCCAGTCAAAGTTCAGCTTGGTCCATTCCCAGTGTAAGTTTTCAGTGGTGTTATATGGATCCTGGAAGAAAGCAAACTCAGATTAAATGTCTAAGAAAATTCACTACCAACACTAAAAATGAGAGAACATTGAGAGGTCTGTGTTCAGCTATAGGCTGTTTGACCTCGGTAGCCAGCTGATGCAGGTTGGCGTGATCGATGTTCATCACCCAGCGTCCGTGAAGAAGCAGGCGGCTTTTGTCCCACCAAGCCAGAGGAGGAGACGGATCGGCTGTGGGTTTGGTCAGCAGGTCCACTGACTGACCAATCAGCGTCCAGGCGGGGTCCCAACAGGGCCCCCACACGATGGTGTACAGAGAGATGTTGGCTGCAGAAAGAACACGTCCATGAGAGCGAACAGGAGAAAATGATTCTACGCCAAATATGATTCATTTGTGCTTAAATACTGATTATCTTTCAGAGACAAACATTCAAAAACTTCAGGATTTTAAGACAACAAAATGTCTGTCATACAGTAACAAGTAACAAACGGTGCCCCTCCCCCACATGTTGCCTCACACTGCACAAACATGTAAGATTTTACCTGAAAACAATGGACAGAGGCTGGCTACAACAGCAGGCAGCCCAACTGAGTAACATGATAGACATGTAGCTCTATAATGTGAAAGTAAAATATTCTGTTTCTGTTAGGACCTGAAGACCACATAAACCAGTGTGTCAATATCATTTTAGATGAAAAATCTAGAAAAAAAACAAACGAAAAAACACTATTTTTTTCTTTTTTTGAAGGGAGTCATTCGGTGAGAATTTAATAATAATCTCTGCCAACACTGTTAAAGTTATTTAAACAGAGTTAGAATATTTTTTCAGAAGCAAAACAGAAAAAAAAAATACTTTAGATCTGAATTTCAAAAGGCTGACAGGATTTTAAAAAAGGAGTCAAACTTACATTTGAAATCATAGTAGAACTTGAGTGGAGGCATGTTTCTGTGGACCGTCACATCTCCCCATGGATCTCTGAGTGGGATGGTCTGCTTGCGGCGAGCCCTGGCCTGTCCGTCCTGCTCTGTCCCAATCAGACGCCCTGACAGCTCCCAGTCCCGGATCTCAAACAGGTAACGAGGATAGTCTCGAATTCGCACTGACAACAAAAGCAGCAGAGATCAGAAAAACAAGCATGAGCCTCGCCTTTTTCTGTTTTTAAAGAAAAATATGTAACTTTAAGGTCTTACCCAAAAAAGCTTCCAGCTTAAACTTGACTGCACGACACCACTGAACCGCCAGAGGGAGTCCGTCTCTGGGGAAGGGACTGATCCTGTCGATGTCTCTCAGCTGCTCTCTCACCTTCTCCGGACCGTGGAAAGACTGATCAGCAAGAGCGACGAGCTCCAGGTCCGTCACAGTCCAGGTAAGCAGAGACTTCCTCATGGGTGTGTTGGCGTAGAGTCGTCGTGAGCGCTGGATGTAAATTTCGATGTGCTTCTTCTCTAGTGAGCTGTACAGCTCCTCTATTTTTCTGGCGGGCAGAAGTTCTCCGTGCTGCTTTCTAAGTTCTGCTACTTTCTTATCCAGGAGCTGCAGACGCTTTGCGCTTTCTTTACTCTCATCCTTCATCAGCTCATAGTTGTCTCTCAGCTTGATTTCAAAGACGTCGTCCAGGAAGACGAACGAGAACTGGCTGATTTTGAACACCAGGTCGGGCGGCAGGCGCTGCTCTGAGGACGCCCGACTGTGTGGGAAATGGAGCGTCTTTAACCACTTCTGCACACTGATGGCCATGTCAAAAGTGTTTGAGAAGTTGTACTGGTAGGGGAACTCGACGGATAAAGACGGGCAGGTGAGGACCCAGACTCGGTTGTGGGGGGTGCTTAGGAAAGGGAAGGTGTCTCTGTGGAGCTGCATCTCAGTGAGGTCATCATGAGTCTCCACTTCCAAGTTGTTAAAGGAGACGATGTTGTTGCCGTCAAAGTTGAAGATCAGCAGAGGGGAGCGGATGTGTATGGCACCAGCATGCTTGCTAAGGGAGAAGGCGTCTGTGTGCAGCAGGATGTAGTTCTTCTCACTAACGTGGGCCGTTAAACGAGTCAAACCCATTTCCAGGCGCAAGGACAAGCCTCTGCTCTGACTCGCCACAGCTCCTCCACCATCTTCTCTCTCTCCACGGAGCATACACCAGCAAGCCTCAGCTTCAGTCATGTGCTGAAATAAGACCATGTGGTCTGGAGGAGTCCAGTGTACGGCGAGCTCCTCTTCACACTGAACCTGAAAAAAACCAAACAAACATGTCAGCACTCAAAGAACCACAGGTGTAGTTTGATCATTAGATTTGGACCGGTTCTTCATTTTGCACAAACTCCAAAACCATGTTGTTAACGCCAATTAGCGCTAGAGCTGGACATTATTTCAATAAAAAAGCACAGTCTATAAACAGCATTGGTCACCGACTGATGTTCCAGGTTTTCATTTAGTTTTATGTGTTTGTTTTTCAAAGCTAATATTTATTATAAAAATAAAATATTTATAATCAAAAAGAACAAAATGTCAGCAAGACTTCAGTCATGATTAGCAATAACAATACTGTATTCAGTCTGAGATGATGGAATCCAGCGGAGCTCTGATCACTGATGCTTTTAATTTAAATGCAGAACGATGTGTGTCTGCGGTTGAAGATCAAAGGAATTTGGGTTTTATATCATTATCATCTCTTTTCATTTTTACAAAACTACAAAGTCTGACAAAAATGAGACTAAGACCAATGAATAAGGATCAGCGCCAAAGATCAGGGAAAAAAACAGACTGGGACCAAGACCACTCTCAAGACTTCAAGGTTCCCGCCAGTGTATTTCAGTGTAGCTGCAGTTACCTTAAAAAACAACAACAACGTTGCGCTGAAAATCCAGCCGTTACACTCATTTTTTTGTGAGTGTATCAGCTTTTGACTGACATCTGCGGTTTCTCAAGCGCTTTTAGGCTGAGACGTTTAATCTCAACTGAATCATGCAGAAACATTGACTTTAATGAGCACAACGCTCACAGAAACGCCCCTTTTTTTCTTTCAAACTTAAATCCTAAGCAGAAGTTTATTTAATAAAGCCTCTTAAAAAGGGTAAGAGAACAAAAAAACAAAAACAAAACAGATACTGATAAAGCAAAAGTTTGACTAAAAGCTGCAGCAGAATCACATCCTTGGAAACCTGTGGTTGTTACCTGTAGGCTGTATGTGGTGATGTGGTACCAGACGGTTACTGCAGTGAGTCTGAGTACAGGGTTGACCGTTTCGGAGGCGGGGCAGCATGTTTCCATGTTCTCAGTGAGAGTTTTCACCACACACAAGCTCATCCCCTGGAGAGACACTCTGGAGTTTTCTGCAGAGCTCAGTAGGCCGACGGTGTCCAGACGGAGAGACACGGCACCTAAAACAGAACACAGGAGCATCAGCAAGAGAGCCGATCAGAACGTTAGTCTGTAGAAGGGTTGAAACTGGAGTCACATTATCAAAACTGTAAGATTTAAAAAGTAGTTTGTTCGGTTTATTGGATTTTACTGTTACACAAATTTGCTCAGGTCTTTTTAATGCACGCCTCTCAGCGCAGAAAGCAAAGGACTTTTTTAAACAATGTTTATGTGAGGGCTAAAGCCTTCATCACATGGTAGGATATAGATAGTTTGACATTCATTTAACAGTTGAATCAGATCAGTACTGGATATCGACCGATGAGCTCAGCCCAGGTATTGGTATCGGGCAGGAAATGTCCTGAGCTCCATAAACAACACGAGCAGGGAAACACAGCCAGATGACTCACTGCAGGACCCTCCCATCCTGCCTATAGCCTGTTGGTGCCGCTGCCGTTAGATAAGCAGTACAGAACCTTCAGAACAGACCAAACAGGCTGAGGCCCGACTGAGACAAAAACCATTTTTCATTTTTAAGATGTGCGGCCAAGGAGTAGAAGCAGCACCACAGCAGACACTGTAGCGTGTATCCCAGGGCCAATGGTGTCACTGTGACGCTGCAAAAGGAACGAATCAAACCCGTCAACAAAAACACAGAGACTGTGTCCGAACGACTGATTAGCCGCTGTTTTATAAGTGTGTCTGAATGTCTAGTGGATGAAAAAGTAGTGGATGCTCCTTAACCCTATACGGACTATGGGAGCGACGGCGCTCCCAAATGCTTACATATTTTTCAAATGCCTGTAGAATTCGAACCACGTAAGGTAGAGCAATTTTCTTTTTTGAATATTAAACCGTAAGAATTGCTCTTCCTTTTCCTACCCCCCCGTGTGCGAGCAGACGAGTTCACAGATTTATAGTAAAAAGGATGGGTCCACAAACATGATCTGGCGTCCATCACTATGGTTTGTAG